>NJDC01015417.1:0-23841 GCA_002245475.1 Calephelis virginiensis
GTCTATGAGATTTGGCGGCAGCGAGGAAATTGACGTTACACTATTTTCTTCGTGATAATTTCATTTGTGCACTTTCACTGAACAAAATTATACTAATTCCCACCTAAATTAACCAATTTTGCTCATGTTTTACACTAAATTCAATAATTGTGAAAAATGAATCGTGAATGAAGATGGTCGTAATTTTTTTACAATTATTGAATTTAGTGTAAAATTTGCGTAAAATTGGTTAATTTAGGTGGGAATTAGTTTAATTTTGTTCAGTGAAAGTGCACTAATGAAATAATCATGAAGAAATTAGTGTATCGTGAATTTCCTCGCTGCCGCCAAATCTCATAAACGAGCTTGTGTAACGAAACCATCGCTTTACTCAAGACCCAGACAAGACTATGTAAATAGTGACTAATGATTTAAATAAATAATTAATATGGAAGACATACATTGAAAATATATAACAAGAAAAAGATTTATTAATACGGAAGACGTGGCTGTATGGACACAGATCTTTTGCCTTTACCCGACTGGGATAAAATTAAAAACAACAACAACAAACGCATCAGATAGAGAACTCGCATGCTGTCACGTAGTATCATAAACTATTGAGAGTTTTGGCGCCATCGTGAATGAAGACGGTCGTATTTTTTTCACAATTATTGAATTTAGTGTAAAATATGAGTAAAATTGGTTAATTTAGGTGGGAATTAGTTTGATTTTGTTCAGTGAAAGTGCACTAATGAAATAATCATGAAGAAATTAGTGTATCGTGAATTTCCTCGCTGCCGCCAAATCTCATAAACTAGCTTGTGTAACAAAACCACCGCTTTACTCAAAATCCACACAAGACTGTGTAAATAGTGACTAATGACTGAAATAAGGAATTGATGTAGAAGACATAAATTGAAAATATATAACAAGAAAAAGATTTATTAATACGGAAGACGTGGCTGTATGGACACAGATCCTTTGCCTTTGTCCGACTGGGATAAAATTAAAAAACATTAAACTATTGACAGGCAGCTATTATAGTTGACAGTTGTTTTTTTTTCTGCGATAACATTGTTTATCGGCTAATTCATACGGGCCATAAAGCCAGCCGACAGCATTTCTTATATTCAGTCTTCTTGTAATGTTAATTTAATCCAATTGAATCCTTAAATTCACTGTCAGTAACAAAGACTGGCACAGATCGCGACTAACTTTAATTCAGACAAACAAAGCTGTATTGTGTGTATTCACACAAATCGATGATTCTGTCAATTATTTATATAAGTTTGAGCATCTTCTGGTATAAGATGCATCTACTTTTGAGATGATTCAACTTTGATTCGGGAATTACTTTCCATTGAGCCAAAGCAGATCTATTTCCGGTCTAGTCAATAGACTTGTATTTCCTCGTAAAATTTTCATAACATTTGCTTCTTTATTATCAACATCCTGGTTTGGTCGCATTAAAATTGAAAACTCATTTTCTTTGTTTAGCATTAATTATATCTTTTATGTTAAATCAAGATAGTTTATAGCCACCAGAAGCTTTCTTCCAGTTAGTTATTTTCTTTTCTAGTTTATCATTTGAGAAAAAGTCTTCTGTTTTAATTATGGTAACATGCATTGATTTATTCTTTTTGCACACCTGCATTATTCGCATGTATTCAATAATCTTTGCTGTGTTTTAAAGCACATTTATTTCGAACAAAAACTCTTTCATCATCATTTCCCAAAGCTTAGCATTAGCATTAGCATTAACGATACATATTAGATTTCGATTTTGACCTCCGCAAGAGTCACTCCAAAGTGTTAAGGTCTTAACGCCGCTATCATAGAACCTATCCATTACATACTTATATAGGCATGATCCTACTTCTTGGGATCCCCTTTCGATTTACCGACAAACTGAGACACTCCCTCTTATTCCTTTATTCTCTATTATAAATGACATATTTTCTCTTTCTACCCTTTTCTGGTCTACTTATTGAAGAGCTTACAATTTCAACATGCTTCTGAAATAATTTTGCATTTATAAAAGCAAAAGCTCACAAATTCAAGCAAATTTAAATTGCTAAGCTTCTTACCCTTACCAATTTGTTTTTTTTTATGATATTGGAAGGCAAACAAGCAGGCGGATTTCCTGATGGTAAAAAAATTAACGCCGCCTAGAGACACCAAAGTTGGTAATGGTGCGTTGCCAACCTGAGGCCGGGGTGTTAGGCCTCGAGTAAAAGTAAGTTTACCGGCTACCTTACCCTCCAAACCGGAACACGTCATGACGTTATGGCGGCAGGAATAGGTAAGGCGGTGCTACCAATCCGGATGAGTCGCTGCGAAACTCTACCACCTAGTCAACCTAGAAGAGTCACACCGAGCGGCAATATTTATATTTATATCACCGACAATTATCAGAGATCGCTTACTGCTGTGCTGATTTATAATGTTGTTTAGACTGTTCAAAAAATTATCAGTGGCCCTGTACTAAGGAGAGCGATATAAGGCAATAATGGATAATTGTTTAGTATGTATGAGCAGGCAATTCGCCTCCTGAAATTCAGAGGTGCTCACATAATATGTCAACTCTTTACGGATATATATTACTACTCCATCGTTCTGTAATGTAAAATCAGAGGTGTAGTAATTGTAACCATGCAGAGTGGGGATTATTGGGCAGACCTTCAGCCAACACTCCGTTAAAACTATAATATCAATAGTAACATTTATCCTGTGCAACAACGCTGTAAGACCATCAAAATTACGCATGATACTACGAATAATAAACTCCAAGATTTTTAGTGTGTTGTCATCACTGATGTTAAGTTGGCGGGCAACTTTTTCAGGAGGACAAACAGATGTGTTGATTTCAAAAGGGCATTTTAATGGCATTATCTGTATCTTGGTTTACTTAGAAACAACAGCTAAGAGGCACTGGCGTTAACACTGCAGCGTGCACTGCAGTATGTAATAAACATATTGGCACACCAAATTATAAAAAAAAGCTTGTGAAAAGTTAAGAAATGTTCTTACTTTCTTTCCATTACATTTCTTTACTTTTAAGCCGTATGTATAAGTAGCACTGTTTAAGTTAATAGTAGCAACTTCAATCGGTACCTAGGTAAATAATATTTTTCATCTGTTTATTTAAACTTTACTATCAGTAATAATCTTAACTAATAGATCATGTATCGATATTGATACTCTAATTTTCTGGCCAGCTTTAAAATGTCAGAATAGCGGCCATATTTTGTAGTCAATGGCAAGCTTTTCATAGTATTTCATGTCCACATATTTAAAAGTTAATGAATTATAAAATTCGCTGCATCCGATTGGGTCCTAAATGCTGTAGCAAATTTACGGCTAATAAAATACCACCATAAGACTTAATATTGTGAAAAATATAAATTATAGATATTAAAGTTTCTAAATTAAATATAAACGAAAAATGTGTCACTATTACATTAGTAATTGTTGTTATTCTTTCATTCAAACGGAGACACCTCCCAATTTTTCAACGACATGGTTAGCTCGTAATTTCACTCCCTATGAACACGTTTTTTCCCTCACGGCACGGACACGGCCTCAAAAATATTTTTAATTTAAAACTTCATACTTAATAGTATGGTTGTAATGGCGGTGTATGTTATTTATTATATTATGTCTGGTCGTAAACCTTAAGTTAATATAGCTATAAAATATTATTACCTGCAACATTTGGTTATTCAAATTTGCTTGAATGGGTTTAGCTATATGCTATAGTTGCCATAGCTATGGCCTCCCATTTCCATGACCGCCTCGTTGGTTGAATGGATAGCGTACAAGCCTAACTACAACGATCAACCGCGAGGCTCGGGTTCGATTCCGGACGGGAGCAGGTATTTGTTTTATAAACATTTAGATGTCTGCGTTTTCGGGTCCGGGTGTTTATCAAGTTTATTCTAGTATTTATTTAAGTATTTATATGTATTAGTATCATTGACTAACACCCATAACACAAGCATGGTTAGATTCAACTGTGTAACTTGTCCAGAATTATTTATTTATTCTTTCGTCAATGCTTAAGGAATTGTGGTCCATACTTTCCAGCTTTGCTTGGATACAGTTACAGCATAATGGCACTATGTTTGTATTCCCCCTATTTCAAAGATGTGGCCCATCACAGTGACTGCATTTCGGCACTGTCCCTTTGCACAGCTTTTTTTTGTGTGACCGTAGCGGAGGATTGTAGGAGCGGAGCATTGTATGAGCAGTAATTGATTCTCCACTCAGATACGTTGTAGGTCAATGTGGAGGTATCCGTCGCCAGTCATCCGTTTCCATACTTTTGATGACACTCTAGCTACAGTATGCCTGAGGTGGGGATTCCTCGTTTTTCTTCTATATACTATTTCAATCATTTTACTACATTATTCTAGTTCATTAAAAATCTTTTGTTCTAGGCTATGAGAGCAGTCTTGATATCTTCGTTTTTGATACAGTCTATAACATTCTTCATTTTAATCAAGGGTTTTTTATTTATCGTATCTTCAACTCTAGGTTCTCCTTCTGCCTCTTTAAGTTTCTCCTTGATCATTTGTATACCATAATATGTATGTCTACTATATTCAAGCGTTTCGGCAGAGATTAGCTTCTTGGGTTCGACAGTTGAACGATCTCTTAAAATAGCTACAGAAACTATGAAACATCATGGCTTAAATTTTGTTTTAGCCGATAGGCTAAAAAAAATTTAAATATCAATAGTACAAAACTTGCCTTCAAAAAATTAAGCCAATATTTAATAAACAATTTAATAAATATATATATATATATATGAATTAATAAGATAACTACGTAATAATTTATTCTCCCAAGTTCAAATAACAACAACACGAATTTAGTTGCAGTCAGACAGTCGGAATGCATTGGTAGTAAAATAATTAATTAATTAATGATCGAATCAACTAGATTTTAAATATATGTTTTTTTTTGCATTTGTAGCGATTTAACAAAAACAAAGTCAGTATTATGGTTGCCATTTATCGACAGGTTGAACCAAGTTGAATTTTCCTTAAATACAATAACTTATAATAAAAAAATTAAAGTGATAAGAATCTAATATCCGAAAACATATCTAGACAGTCGTTATAGCATTCCAAAAAATAATTTAGTTATAAAAAATTACATTAATGGTTTCGTATACTGTTTTTTGATAATTTTGCATATTTATAATTCGACAACAAAGTAATAACTTGAGTTTATGGTTTACCAACTCTGTTAAAATATATTTTGATACTGGCCACTTTTCACGATACGTGGCATAGGCACGAACATCTTCCACGTTCGTCGCCATTTTGACATCCAGAGAATAGTATAGACTTCACTGGAGAAAAGCGTTATTTCTTCAAGTTACGTTTATAATTTTTAAGAAAATGTAAGTGTCTCATTTAGTTAGAGTTTTGCAGTTTCATTATAAGTCGTAAATTTCGTGAAAGCACATTGAACTTAGTAAATCTGGGTGGCGACGAGAATTAACCAACAGCGGTGTCGACCAATCTTTGTTCATATACTTAATTTAAGGTTTAGTTTGTAATTATCGAAGTTTATGTGGTGTTTTTATTGTTTTCTATGTAAATCAAATGCTTGAGTGTTAAAAGTTTAATGTTTTAGATATAGAAATTTTCGTTAGTATTTGCCATGTCATTAGTACCATTGATTATTGTAACATGACTGACGGATGAGTCAGTGGTGAGTGGATGTGTTTTCTAATTTCACATTATATTTTAATTTTCAGTGGTATTTAAAAAGTCCAACATGGGGAATATGTTCGCTAATTTATTTAAAGGCCTATTTGGCAAAAAAGAAATGAGAATACTGATGGTGGGTCTTGATGCGGCTGGTAAAACCACAATCTTGTACAAACTTAAATTAGGAGAAATTGTTACGACAATTCCTACTATCGGTAAGTTTTTTTTACTTTCGCTTTTATCTATAAAAAATGTCTACATAGTTTTTAGAGTGGGCATATGGAAATTGTTTCACATTACACTTTTGCAAAATTATGAAACATGTTTCATGTTACAGATATCTATGCTAATATATTTTATACGATTGTTTATTATTTGTTTAACTATAAATATCTATGTGTTAGTTTGTAAATAACTTACTATGAAAACTTACTACAAATTACATGTCATAAGATACATTTTTTAGAAAGAAAGAAAAACAATTAATTTCAGCAGTGGCTACTGTATTTTTATTTCTTTTTATTTAAATAGTTGGTCTTTTCTTTAGCATACATGATCAATCCTACTAATCTTTGAAGATTGCCATCGACTTTTATCAGGGCCTAGCATTTGTGTAAACATATGGGCGGAGGAGGGTTTTTACGGGTCGGGCTCTATGAGATGACCCTGTTTATTGTGACCGTGTACATACAAGTGACGTAGCCATAAATTAGAATTATAGTGAAAGTAATTCTAATTCATGGTTAGGCTTAGGCCTCGTGTAAAAGTAAGTTTACTGGTTACCTTATTTTCCGAACCGGAACACGTCAACAACAAGCACTGTCATTTTGGGGGCGGGTAAGGTAGTGATACCAATCCTGGTAAGTTGCTGTGAAACTCTACTACTAGTCAGATGTTACAGTGTTAGTGACAGTAAGCCAATGGTCGCTTTATACGAGCTGCCTGGCAGGAAGGCAGATGGTCTATTCTGCAAAGGAGCCCTATCCAACATCTAATAATTAGGACTGAAGGGAAATCTTGTCATTGTTTCTAGTAAAATTTACTAAGACTTTGGACTTGAATATAAATCTTAAAATTAACCTTTTTAGCATTAACGTAATATGATATATAATATTTCAGCAGCCTCAACTGACAAGTGTTTTGTCAGTTAAGGCTATTTAAAAAAAAGTTTTGGAAGTGTATTATCATATAATATAATGTTGTTATGATATAGCATAATATCACAACATGAGTATGTCTAATCTTTGACCTGTATGTTATGAGCTGTGACTTTTTATTAATGGTGTCTTTGTGCATTGTCTACAAAAAGACAGATACATTATCCAAATAAGAATAAGATGACAAAAATATTTTCAAAAAATTGATTATTTTTCTTTCTTTACAGGATTTAACGTGGAGACAGTAGAATACAAAAACATCAGTTTCACTGTGTGGGATGTCGGCGGTCAGGACAAAATCAGACCTTTGTGGAGGCACTACTTCCAAAACACACAGGTTAAAATTTTTTCTTATAAAAAAAAAAAAATTCAGATTTAGCAGTATAATGTTACTTATTACTGCTAAAATATTATCACCTGTAAAAATTAAAAAAATAATTAGCTGTAAAAAAATTTTCAACGAGTCAATGTTTTTTAAAATGTCTAATTTCAAGATGTTTACAAAGTGATAATTACTATCTCATAATTAGTTATTCTGACTTAAACATAATAAGAAAACTATTACATAATCTTATTTATTAGTGTTCCTCTAGCTTTGTTTGATGATGGTTCTGATACAATATCTATATATATATATTAAAATCAATTTATTATATAAAAGGCATTGTAGATAAATTGTTAATGTGTTTATTATGGAGTGAAGTATGTTATAGACTCAGGTTACTGTGTATTAATATAAAAAATTGGCAATTTTTGATTAAACTGAAACTCTGACATTATATTTCTAGTACCACAGAATTCTCCTAAATGTCTTTTGTGCATTTTTACTTCTCCTGTAATTTGTATATTTTTGCTTTTTGTGTGCAATAAAGTATTTTATAAATAATGAATAAATGCTAGCATTTTAAATACAAAAGAAAAAGAAAGCTTGTTATTATGTTGAATAGTTTTTTGACTGCCAAAAATAGGAGTTTAATCAATTATCTTATAAATTTTTATGTGTATGTAATAATCTGATTTTAATAGTCCTTTTTGGAAAGAGTCAAATTATTTCATTATCATAATAAAACTCATGGTTTTTGAGTTTTACTGAATGTGTACATTTTCTTATATGTCGGTGACATAATTTATAAAAAAAAGAAACAGTGGCCTGTTGATAAAATTTATTAAAATTTATCTTTGAATCATTAACTATCTTTCGAAAAAAAGATAAATATTTATTCTGTGTTTGCAGTTTTGTTGTGCTATAGTATTATATTAGTGGTACAAATTTTATGTAGAGACACTTGGACTTAGGGAACCATACTATGTGACCTATTTTTTTAAGATTTTGCGACCCCCTTCAAGTTTTTAAGCAGTAATTATTGTATAGCGTAGACTCTCGTGGACTTGTTTGACAACTTAACTAAACTACAAACTGGCCATGTCTGTTTTCAATCATCTGACATATCAATATACTTACGTCAACGCCACTAGCTGTGAGTTTGAGAAAATTAAAATTACGCGCCATATTCGAGCATAGTCCGAAATTTCTATTGGCGAAATCAACTACGTAACAAAAATCTGTCACCTCCCTCTCGTGACTGATCGTAGTATTTTAAAGACCTCCCTTGTTTAGGTTTACTTAGTATGGGTGTGTTCCCTGATCATGCACACATAGGTTGCACCATATGCAAATTAGGTAAATAAGAATCTTTGCAACATAGCAATACTCGCAGAAGGAATAGCAGGTTGAATTGATGAAAAAAAAATTCATTTTATTTATCATTATTTTTTTCTGTTTTAGGGTCTTATCTTTGTAGTAGACAGTAATGACCGAGAGCGTATCGGCGAAGCGCGAGAAGAACTAATGAGAATGTTAAGTGAAGATGAATTACGAGATGCAGTACTTTTGATTTTTGCAAACAAACAGGTATGTTATCCTATGTTTGTGTTTTCTTAAGATGGTAAACACGTAGGTGGACCACTGTTGCAATTATATAAAGGAAAATGGTCTTAATCAGAATTTCGTACCTATACAGGTTCATACCATTTTTGTCTTTCTTGTAAGAGATGTCACAACATATTTAAACCTTTTACCATATATGTAGTTTTATCATGTATAAATTATTAAATATCGAAGAATATATATGAGAATCGATGATTGTCTACAATTACTTACAGTGTAATTTTGGATCATTGATATTTTATGTTTATGTATGTTTTACTGGGTATTTTTGTTAAAATCTTATTTAGATTTGATATATTTATTTTAAGGCCGTGAAAGGCCTTACGTAAAGTAGTGTCTAGTAATTGTATGAATTAAAGTATTAATGTTTTATGGTGTAGAGATTAAACAAACTTATCTTGCATCTTATTATTTCACTAAGGGCTGCTGACACATTCCAGTGTTAAATTTATTGGTGGGTTAAATATTAAACTCTTGAGCTAGATTTAATGTACAGTAAAAATATCAATGTGGATATGTTAGAAGATAACTCAGAGATAAATATTTTATCCAGAAATGTGCAGAGTAAGTTAGTCTAATAAACCAGTTAGTCGAGTTAAAGTAACATACTCTAACTCTATTGACTAGTCTATTTGACTGACTGAAGCAGTAGCTTATATTCATCAGATTGGTATCATTGTCTTCTACTGTCTATCTTTTACTGTTGCTACTTAATGTCCGTGTTTGCAATTATCGTGTTTCTATACAGACAGTGGGTAATCAGCAATCTTAATAGTTATCTCACTCAAGAGTCTTACATTTGGTGTCCCAGCTTGGCAATGTGCAATTAATATTTTTGATTTCAAAACATGATATATTTTTACTTACCATAACGAATAGATGAAATGAACTTCTGCTATTTTGCCTACTTAAAAGCTATATTTGTATGTGGAATAAATTATGAATATAATAACAAGTAATAACATAATAATTATTGAAATTGTAAAATTACATAAGCAATTGTGATACAATGCTTTAGTTTGTTATGAATGATATCAATTACGAAACCATGAGATATGAGTAACTTTAAGAGTGTGTGATTGTTCAATTTATTATGTAATTAGTTTATTACAGATTTGCCTCTATGCTCTTATGTAAAAATTTTGGAGTATGAAAGAGTTAGAAGTTGGCACGCATTATTCAGTCTTATGAAATTGATTTATTGACTTGACCTTTTTACTATTAAATAACATTAGGAACTATGTTTGTATTTCATGAGATTTATAAAGCAATGTTCACCCAAGCATAGCTCAAACTCCATATTTTTGGACTTAAGTAACCTTCGTTAATTAATAATAATTAATCAATTGTAAATTTTCTTTAATAAAAAATTTAATTACCATATTTTGTAATAAAAAAAATTCTAAATTTGATTTTTTTAAATTAAATATATGGTTGTATTCCAGATGTAGAAGAATAAAGAATTTAAGTTTCATGTGCTTTGTGTATATGAAGCAAATTTGCTTTTCATTAACTAGATTTAATAAAGTATTTAAATTACATTGTCACTGTATAGCTTTCTAATAGGACCAAACTGTGATAATATAATTTCCGATTGATTATAAGTTGATTTTCATAATATAAAATAGTTAATTTGAATTGTTTTAAATTAATTTTGTTTTCTCTTCTAGGATTTACCAAATGCTATGAATGCAGCTGAGATAACAGATAAACTGGGTCTCCATTCACTGCGCAACCGCAACTGGTACATTCAAGCGACGTGTGCCACTTCTGGTGATGGATTATATGAGGGGCTCGACTGGCTTTCCAATCAGCTCAAGAATGCCAACCGCTAATCGCATGTGCGCTACCAACTCACAGACAAATCTGATTATTGAAAGAGACTATGGTTTAAGATACTTTAAATTTATTTGCTAAAAATAAAAATGTATTGTGCGGACACCTTTATTGTAACTCTGACACGTCACCCAATGACCGATCTTTCATAGTATTCTCTTTTTCCATATGCTTTTAGCTTAAATGATAATAAAGTAAACATAACCTTTATATTGTGTATATTAAACGAGGGTTCTTAATTAAAGTCAGCTCTTTAGTTATAGAGATGCATTGTTTGTTCGATCTTTGGTGACGTTGAACAAATATAGTGTGTAAAGTTAATGCAAAATTTGTAATTTTGTTTATACTTGTCTAAATGAAGTAGAGGTGCATTCATAAAGAGGTTTTCCAGTTTGCTTATTGATTCATAGCGGTCAGTGCAGGTAAAAATACAATCGTAACAAAACAGTCGTACAGGCTTAGGCACAGATTTGCTAAATCTGTATAAAAATTTTACCTGCTGTGTCCTGTATTGACACTGGAAAATTGCTTTATGTATGCATTCTAAGGAACGGTGTACATTTGTTCGCACAGTGATGTGGATAGGTAATGTGTAGCCGACTCGTGATAAAGTGAATCACATCATGTTTTATATGTATACTATTATAAGTTGTCGTAATAAAGTATTTAAAGTGATCACTTCTATGATTTCAAATCACTAGATTAGTATGCCTGTAGTTAGAGATGTCAAACATTCATCGTAAGCTCAAAGTGGAAAACTAATACTGGTGATTAAATTTTTTTATGTTAAAGCATTTGTATAAAGTTTCATTTGTGTGTGTGATCTAATTTTTAGTAAAGTGGTGAATAAAAACTGAAAATCAATGCACTGTTATGATCTCTTAATGGCTTTATATAGATAGAATGATATTTTATATTGTTTCTAGCATATACAATCAAATACTTTAGATTTTTTACAACTTAGATTTTAAATATATTGTAGTGGAAAATGTTAGTAAACTTTTCTTATTGAATTGAAAAAAATATAGTGCTAGCACTAAAAATAAATGATTCTAAAATGATTAAATGATACCATCACATACATAACTAAAGCAAAATTAAAAATTTACTTGATATTTTGCTTTGCATTTAAATATACCTTTGTATTGCAGTTTTTCACTTTGTGCTAATCATTGGGCCACTTTAAAACCTATTTACATCACTCTGCGAGATTAGCTTAAATCTTATACCAACGGTTTTCAATTTGAGCATATTCCATATATATTATATAATTTGAAAATTTGAATTTCTTATTGTATGAATAGTTTATTTTTATGAAGTTAACTAGATAGAGTAAGCTGTTATGTAATTAACATTTGAACAGTACAGCTTGGTTTTAGGATGGCCCGGACCTACGGAGCTGCATTTATTGACTTCTCCGAAACCGAGATTTAATTTAGGTATTATAAGTATTAGACGGACATGGTGTCGAACGGATTTCTGCGTACAGGGAACAGTGCTCAGATTTCTCAGTGGTACTTTGCTGTTACACAATTAATTATAACTTAGCCTTTTTATAATAATTTAGAAATTGTTGGAACACAATTCAATGATTATGTGGTGTGGTCGAGGGATTTTTTATTTTTATGATGAAAGCGATATGTGACATTCCGGTTTGTCTTATGCTGTATTAAGGAATAAAATATCCTCACCAATGTGTATTTTTTATAACCCTAAAAAGAGTACAGTCTCGTGATTTCTCTAGATTTTTAAGTTAGGTTTATATTCTCTAAGCTCTCTCTAGCTCTCACTATGAATGTACTCGGCGATCGCACAGGGCTTACTCAAGTAAGAAGTATTTGTAAAATAGTCTCCACGCTCGCATCCCGAAAGGGGTAACCCAGGGTATTCACGATTGTCAAGATACTTAATCCTGCAATTTAAATACTTTGTACCTTAACCCATCCCGGGTACCTAGTCTGTTGCAAAGCACATTTATTTTATTACAATTCAATAAAAGTACATGAAATATTTTTTTAAAAACTGGTTACTACGTATTGTAAACAGGATAAACGATCCAAAACGATTACTAATTAAAAAATGTAAGTTTGTCTGTTCACTTTTCACGCAAAAATTACCTAACGGAATAACAATTTTTATGCCGAAACCGGCGTGTTTGTATGAAAAGGGTAATGAATGTGAAGGAAGCCAGACAGGTTTGTCAGGATCGTGAGGTCTGGCACTCGATACTCTCTGCCTACTACATAAGGGACTTGGCGTAAAGATATTTGTGTATCTATGTAACAAATTTTATATAGTTCCGGTCATCATTTAGGATACCTTTTACTACGGGGTAATATTTAATTCTAATCACTAACCTCGAAAGTCAAAAATCGGATTTTTAACCTTTTTTTTGTTAAAAAGCTGATGTGATCGAGGTGGTAGCTAAAGTTTATGGAAATTTGTCGGGGCGTTCAAGGTTTGCAGCTCATTCGTAAGCATCGAAAACGATTAGAGGTATTATGAGTATTTATTTCACTTTTAAGCATAATATGTGAAACCTAGCAGTTAAAACACTAACGAGTGCTGGTATATTAGTGGTTCCTTCATCAGACTAACTCAGTGGGAGTTAGTCTGATGAAGGAACTCGAAGATAGGAGACAGAACCCTGGAATGCCTGCTGGCAAAGCAATCGAGTTTGGGCTCATTCGATTACCCTTAATTAGATTTGTTCATATTATCTAATGACTAGGACAGAACTGGGATTTGGCTTATGGATCAAAGTTTAAAAGTTTGTTTCGTAATCTTTCGATTCATGTAAAGCACATACTTAAAGGCTCAGGTGATTTAGATTGTTCTTATCTATCAATTATGGAGATATGTTCAGCAGAGACCATTAGTTAATTTGGAAGCAACGGAATGTGCGTTATGGGTATTTATTTCATTTTGGAACATATGTGAGGCCCTACAGTCAAAACATTAACGAACGCTAGCACAGTTGAGCAAGGGGGTGATTATGTAACTCAGTTACCAACTCAAAATGGATGAATGTACATCGAATCGCTGTCAAATGACGTGTTTTGTTTTTGCTATCTCCAGTGACCAACATAAATACAATAGAGATAGCAAACACAAATGACGTCATTTGATGTACACTTTTACAGTTTGAGTGACAACTGATAATCACCCCCCTGGTCTGATGATGGAGCTTGAAGACAGAGACGTAACCCTGGAATGTTTTCTAGTAAAACCATCGAGTTTTGCCTCATTCGATTTATCTTAACTAGATCTTGAACGGATGGACCTACTCCGGTGCTAATTTTTTTGTTTGAAAGCTGATGTGATGAGATGATTATCGGCTACTTTACATGTACTTGGGTTTTGGCGGGGCCTCATTAATTTAAATGTTAAGATGTTTTGTTATACATATGTATAAGAGGAAGTAAATAAGTAAATAGGTCACCTGATGGAAAGTGATCACCGATGCTACGGCACCGGCAACACAAGGAGTATTTAATGCGTTCTTACCTTTAAGGAATGAGTATATTATTTCTTGAAGGATCATGTCGTATACCCTTGGTATAACTATCCTTGGTAATTTTCCACAAAGTTGTTGTCCGAGGCATGAAATGCCTTCTGAATCGCTCAGTTGTTAACTGCCAAGCATTAATATGATGAAAAGAAAAAATATTTATTAACGGAATGAATGTCACAAACATGGTTACAAAGATGTTACAAAATTATTTAGGCTTTCAACATATTCTACCAATTTGTGGTGTGCAAATATTTTAATAGGTAGATATCAATCAAATTAGTAATTTTAATTATTTTCTTACTGTTTTTGTATTGATTTCATGATTATTTAATAATATAAACAATTTTTAGAAAGTAATTCAATTTATCCCTATCTGCCTACCGTAAACTACCACCGTTTCCAAACCTATCCAGACAGGAAAAGTAACTGCGAAACAAACTCCCTGGCAACCAGGACTATAACCAATTTGCGTTCTCCTACCACCGTTTCCAAATCCAGTCAGGCAGGAGAAGAAACAGCGAAACATGGGCATGATTCCTTAAATTCTGACGCGATGTCCGAAGGTGAAATTCAGCGGCAGGAATCAAATCTCAACAACTTTTCAGAGCTCTCCCTATACATGCTGTAACACAGAGACCCAATGCCTCAACTCAATGTCAAGGCATTTACCCGTTACCCTCAAATTGTAAATGACTGGGAAATTATTCCCAGTCATTTACAATTTGAGACTTTGAACTTGATTAGATTTGAATAATAACGTGCCGGTTCCTGATAAAGGGCAGACCAACTCTAGAGTATCCTAGGTCTTACAAATGAATGCTCAAAATTTTGTCTGGACATTCTGATTATTTAACTGAAATAACAAAAAATCCAGGCAAATAAATTATAGCAGTTTTGATATTCCATATTTACCTACTCGCTCAAGTTCAGTGATTGCTCGCGATGTAGGTACGTATACCAACTAAACTTATTTTAGATGCATGCTATCTTTTTACAATGCAGTAAAACAAAAACGAATAATATTTTTTTATGCATATTTTATTTGATTTTATTATTTTTTTGTGGCTGGGATGTTGGGCCTCTGCCTCACCGCCGGCCTGAAAATGACAGCAACATTATGGCGGCAGGAAGTAAGGCACAACATCCGGACAAGATGCTACGCGGTGGTCCCGTACCTGACATTGACTAAATAAGTCGTGAAAAACAATTGAAAGCCATATTTATAAAAGAAGAAGAAGATGCTACGCAGCATTTTACCGCTACTGGTCTTATTAATAATAATTGTTTTTTCGAAGTACTAGTAGGTACACACACTAGTACATTCAACCTGTGCTCACTTCTATCTGCTGTATAGTCCGGTGAAGTTGTAAAAACCTCGCGATTAGCAACATATTAGCCATTTCAAATTTTATTAGTAGTAGTAGTAGGTAGTAGTTAATTTGCCCCTACTGCCACCTATTACATTGTGGGGCTTAGTGTCTTCGGCTAGTCGTAGGTGCCGTGGTTGTACCTCTGCCTACCTCTTCGGGGATATGGGCGTGAACATACTTCTTTATAAGTCCGGTTGAATATATGTCATCTTTTTTATATTATATATGATATATTATGAATCCACAAAATAAACCTTTCAAGTAAATTTACAAATCTTATCAATCATTGGCATCAGGTATGTCATTTAGTTAACGACTGGACGCTTGAGATTATAAATCTAACAATACATCATTGATACGAATTCGTCACTCATAATTCATAAAACTCAAAAATGACTAAGTTACTAGTTTGTCGAGTCAGCAAGGAATGGACATTACTATTAGAGTAACAAAGAAGACCACTGAAAGTTTTTTTCTATAGCTAACCGACCGGGCGAATTTGGTATGGCTTAATATCAGCATCTACTAACAGTTTGTGTGGAAAAAATAAAACATCGTTTTTCCCATTTTCCCTGCAATTTTCTCAATTTGTTTTCTTCATAAGCACCTTCTCCTGAGAATAACCATCACAATAAAAAAATAGCAAAATTGGTTGTTCCTTTCAGACATGATACGATGACCATGGGAAATGGGGATTCATTTTTATATCAGAGATAAACAAAGTTAAGGAGTTCGTAGTTTTGGACATATAAATAAATTATATAATTCGCCATTACCTTGATAATAATTTAAACGTAATTTAAGATTACCTACACAAAATCATTTAATATATCTTGAATTAAAGTAGACGCTTTACACGACTTCATCTATCTACAGTTAAAAAATCTTAAATAGTTGTAATGAAGACACTATGACCACTTGCAACGTGGGTAGGTAAAAGCAAAAGCATAATTTTCCAAATCATTTCACGGCCTGAGCATTCGATGTAGGTAATAAGTACTTGTTATATACAAACTATATACAAACAATTTTGACGACACAATTTATTGCTTTATTCAAGTCCATTAAATTCTGCAAAACCCATGCAAAACCTGAGTAACTGAAGGTTACGCGAACAAAGTCACAAGCAGTAACAAGTGTGATTTTTTATACAATATAATAACGAGATTTTTTTAATTATAAAAATATTATTATAATTTATAAATATTAAGCACAACACGTGTAATGGCGCGGTGAGATTGGAATGTTAAGCTTATACTGTGTACCCTGTCCTCTATAATCCAAATACCTCATAAAAGTAACACTTAAAGGGTTTGATTCCATATAGGGACATGCATTCTTGTAATTAATTTTTAATTTAATTAAATTGTTTTTTCTTTGAAGAGACAGCAAAGTTCACCTTGGTAGCTTACTTCTCACAATTTAGGTAAATCCATAAACCTATCAATTTGATTACAAAGGGGCTGAGTATGCAATTTCTAATTACAATTTTTTAAAATATTTTTTTAGGAAAATCGTAGTCTACACTCAATATTAGTATTGTTTTTAAATATGTACCTACATCTAATTTCTTACTTTCTTAATAATGTGCTTAAAATTCAACTAGTTTATTAATGTTTATTTTTACATGTTTCGAATGTTTGTTGAATTTTTAGATTATTAAGCCATTCAGAAAATGTTGTCCCGGTTTCAGTTGTTTCCTCTTTTTTTCCATTTATAAATATTCTTCTGAAAAACTTAGGTACCTACATATAAATTACACAAGTTTCGCCAAACTGTGAAGCAGTTGGTGTTATGTCACACTTCTATAATTGATGAGAAAAGTACCTAGTACCTATCTGTAAATAAAATTGAATCATATATTTTGATAACATTATCAACTTTCTTACGGTTCGCAAAAAAATTAATATAACACGTTTTTCGGCTTTCTAAATAAATAGGTACTTACATTATTCATACCTACTTCCGTATTTCATACCTACTTGCATATAAAATACATAAAAAAGGTATCCACTTTCTGTATTTTTAGTTGCAACTAAAAATAAAGAAAATGGATACCTTTTTTCGAATCGAAGTTCTTAATCGCACGGTACACGCGATGAGCGGGATGAGAGCGAGATCGGAAAAGGCGTAACTAATTTTTTCTCGACACTTTTCTATAATAGTGGCATCTATCGAAGCAAACTTAAACTACTTCGTATAGTTTACTTATAAAGTAGTTTGTCATATATGTTGCTTAGATGACGCTACAAACAATACGAGTTCTAGTAAAAGTTTTTCTCGACACTATTTGTTACGAACATTATCCATAGATAACTCACGCCTTTTTTTGAAAGCTGTATAGATGCTGACAGACTTGAGCATTCACTTGTAGCAGAACATCGAGCATTCGCCGTTTATATAATTGTCGAATTGAACAACAAGCCAAGCCAAGCATAGAGCCAAACATTGCTATGAACATTTTCATGAGCATTCTAGTGAACGCTCTACTCGATGCTCGTTAAAAATATTCTTCACGGCAACTTTCGATGATCGAAGCTTGGTTTAGCAAAAAGCTCGAACAAATGCTCCCTAGAATGCTCTTAAGAACATTCGATAGAATGCTCGCTCGCGCGCTGGTGTAACATTCGCACGAACAAGTGAATGCTCAAGTCTATCAGCACCTTATGAAGCATGACCATGCCGGAAAATGACTGATTTGTTCAGTTCCCAGAAACTATCACCGTAACCGTTAAAACACATTATACATGTTTTATGACGTGTAGATATCTATGATTGTGTTTACTTTCTATCTTTAATGTTATCAAGATCCCTTCTAGATTTCAGGCGATAGGCGTGTCATTTGTCATTACATTTTAGGAATCCGGAGACACTATCTCAAGGAAAAGTTCGATGACCTTGAATTTTATCTTTATTTTGTACAGTCAAATGTGTACGTTTGAAATATCCTTGTCTTGCCTACACTAAACAAAATAATAAATAAATAAATAAATATTCCTGGACAAGTTACACAAATTGAATCTAACCCCAAAGTAAGCAAATTATATGCTTGTGTTATGGGTGTTAGTCAACGATACTATTACATAGAAATACTTAAATAGATACCAGAATAAATTTAATAAACACCCAGACCCGGAAATGCAAACATCTAAATGTTCATCACACAAATGCCTGCCCCCGTCGGGAATCGAACCCGAACTTCGCGATTCGTCGATGCAGTTAGGCGAATACGCTAGCCACTCGACCAACGAGGCGTCAAGATATAGGTACCATTGGTAACAATTTGTTTGTAGTCCGTTTTTATTTTCAAGCGCCTTAAAAAACAATGGGGCTACCATTTTTAACCATGAGCTTAATCGAGTTTTACTACAAGCAAATAAATAAAGATCGCTTTTCGACCGACTTTGAAAAAGAAGCAGATATGTTGCACTTCTGTATTTTTTTATGTAAGTACGTATAGTAATCGAATTCTCTGTAATTTTTCGAAATCTAATTAAAAATCTTTTTTCATTCGAAAGAGCGAGCTTCCGATCCCATTGTCACTAAGTCTGGATGCTACTATGAATTCCCAGGAAAATCGAAAAAAAAATGTAGACAATTCTTGATTTTAATATATTTCTTTAAATTGTATAGATTAAAATTGAATTGGATAATTAATTTCGTTTGATTTTTTGAAATGCACATTTTGATAAAGTAAAACTGATATTAGGTATATGATTTTAACTTTTAGATGAAAGTCGGCTTTCGTTACACTGTTCGCTTGGATGAGAAATAAAGAAAGAACAAAAGCATTTGTTTTCTTACAGCCTTTTAATGTGTACATAAAACTTACAATATAAATTGACTTGTTGATTTGTTTGTTGTACTCGCCTAACCGATTTCCGACGGGGGCAGGCATTTTTAATATAATGTGGAATGAAATAAAAGGGTTTTCTTAATTTTTTATTATAAACTTAATAATTTAATTTTATCTGATTTGGTTTTACCCCATCTACCGTCAAACCTAGTGAATCAGTATTCAGGGAACAGAAAACTCCCTGGTAGCTACAATTTATATAAGAACTCTACCTAATCAATTAGCAACGGCAATGGTGAAGAACATTTTTTGGCATTCAGGATTTCTTTAATATAACTCAAAGAGTAAAGTAACTGTCCATAAAGATATAACTTTTATAATATAAATTACAAAACAATAGCACCACCATTTCTGCTGTTCACCAACTAAACTTATTTTAAATGCTTGATATATTTTTTAAATGAACAAAAACAAAACAGATGGAACATTTTAGACATGTCACATTAGTCCGGTGGTCCGTACATGTTAAATTGTGATGTTTTTAATCAACGTTTTCCAAGTCATAGATTAAACGTATGTAAAAATGTCGTATACAGACTAATCTGACACCACTAAAAGTGTTTTGTCTCTTTCTATTACTTTCGTTGAAAGAATATAACGATAACTTAAAATTAGTTTAGTGAGTACACAAAAAAAATATCACCAATATTTTAGTATATTTTTGTTTATAAAACACATTTACTTTTTGTAGGTTTAGATGATATTATAGTATTGTTAATTTTAAGACTAAACCAAACACCAAACACTAAACGTATCTTCAGGAAATGGACATCCTTCTATTGATGATATTTTCTGAAACAAGAGATTTTGACGAAAACAAACATTAATATACGAAACAATATTAGATATTTCACGAGAGCCATAATAAATCTTTAGTTGAAACGTTCATGGGCGCCGGCAGCAGGGTACAAGGGTGTGCAACTGTACCCCCCTATCCGCAAAGAAAGTAGATACATAGAAAAAAAAATATTTTTTTACCTGACCAAACTAGGGTAATGCTTTTCGAGAGTATGTATATAGGTATATGTGTATATTTGTGTTCGTATGTATGTATTTGTGACCATTTCGATCGTACGCGCTACAGCCCAAACGGGTTGACTGATTTTATCAAACGGAGTATCGTTGTGAAAATCGTGTGAGTGACATAGACTATAATTTTCATGTGAAATCACAAAGTCATTTAAGTATTTATTTGTATAAAAAGATTAGAAATTTATTGGTGTAGTTTATATACTACAATTTGAATAATAACTAAAGACATCTTAGTTACTGTAAAATGAAAGCACATTAAACATGAAAAACAACAGCGAATTTCTGTTAATTTGCGTAAGTAAAGCCAAAGACTAACAAGGCCGAAAATGATGCGCAAATATACGGTCGTTTTGACACAAATTAAGATTAAACAATACCTAAAAAAATAAATTGAAACAATAGTAAAAGTAAAACCTCTCATGAAATCTTTGATTTCGGGAAAAATACAGAAATCACTGGGGTAGCATCCTCGGGGCTATGCGCAGGATGAGTGACGAATGTACTATTTCGGAAGCTAAAAATAACTTTGTTTTGTTGGCCGTTATCATGGTGTAGGAGAATGCGGTTTTTGGGTCGTCTTTCGCGAACTTTTTCTGACACCCTGGATAAACAAATGGTACAATACCACTCGGCATTAACACTCGTTTGATGTTCAAGTGGAATTCTACAGATGGGACCCGTAGCTGAGATAAAAAGCGCGATCATTTTTTTAATAACGTTTCTCACCTGTCTCACTTTTGTTAGCCTGTTCTCATTTTCAAACACCCGTTCACAAGATTGCTGTTTTTTCGAGTTAAAAAACAATAAATCCTCGTTTCGTCTCCTGTGACAATGTCATAAACAGCATTAGAATGTCCGTGGAAGTACTGCAGTAGCATCTGTGAGCACCATTCCACGCCAGCCCGCTTCTGCTCCGCTTTCAGTTCATGAGGGATCCAATGACAACAAAGTTTCAGAACTTTCAATTCTTCGTGTAAAATTTTCTGAATTTGGTTCATAACAATCCCCAATAATCCTCGAATTGTCTCACAGATAATCCGGGGGTTTTTTTCAATTAACCGCTTAACAATAGCAACATTATTTTCGTTGACGGCAGTTGAAGGCCGCCGCTTACGAAATTCGTCATGTAAACCAACTCGACCTCTCTCAAATTCAGCAAACCATCGCCTCACGGTGCGCAAACAAGGTGCTTCTCTCCCAAAAGCATTTTGAAGACGAGCCGCACAGTCTTGCGGAGAAAGAGAACTTTTAAAATCATAAAAAAATCATCGCTTTTAAATGTTTTCGATTTAATTCCATTTTTGTTGCGTACGTAGAACTTTGATGTGTGATAAAAAAAAACAATTGATAAATTATTTCCCGCCGATTGTTTTTTTTGTTACTAAGATGGTTGCACCGTTTTAAAAATATAATATTCGAAATTCAAATAGTTCCGATTAGCTAGAAGTGCAAAACTTTTAGTGTGCTCCATGTACAAAACTAGTTATTTAGTAAATATTAAAAGTTTTTAAATTAGGAAGTGTTAGAAAATAAGCATATCTATCAAATAGAGTGATTGAAATGGGTAAGTGTATATCCGTCGTCAAAATTTACCCAAAATTCCATCTAAAATTACTCTCCGTCCTACTTGCGCTAGACTGCTGTCACTGTCAGACGGATCGTAGAAAATAAACTTGATACTCCGATTTGTTATATTGGTTAATTGAATGTCATCATTCATTAGACGTTGTACCGAGTTCATGGAAGACCTCTTTAGTACACCCGATCCCTAAAAAAGATAAACCCTCGGACCCGCCCAATTATCGACCCATAGCCGCATAGCTTCCTTGTTTTCCAAAGTTATGGAATCTATAACAAACTGCCAACTCTTAAGGTACCCAGAGGAGAACCAGCTATTAAATGTCAGTTTGGATACAGCGAAAGCCTTTGATCGGGTGTGGCACAAGGCGGAACGTAGCGTCAATGTAGTGGTCGACGGTATGTGCTCGGAGTCCAAGCTCGTCTATGCTGGTGTTCCCTAAAGCTGTGTGGTTAAAATATTTGCACACCACAAGTTGGTAGACTATGTTGGAACGACTATATAATTTTGTAACACTCATATTCCGCAAATAAATATTTATTCTTTTTTTCCCTCCTACTCTGTTTCTTCTGCATATCAATGACGTATTAACTAACAAATTACTACATACACACAACACAAACAACTAGCAAATTAGTAACACTCATGGCTATGCAGAGGACACTACTGGAGAAGCCTTAGGAATACTTCAACCGACCTAATATTTCTCAGGAACAACTTGAGAGCCGGAACCAACTTGTGTCTGTAGTTGACAAGCTTTTGTCCAAAATTTCGTTTTGGGGCCAGCAGTATCTGGTGCAATTTAACCCTATTGAGATACAAATTTGCCCGTTTTCTGCTAAAAAGACTCACTTTGTCGGATCTCCTCGATTTGAGAGCGTTTTTCTAACCGCCACAGCCTGCGTTGGTATATTATGCGTTAACATATCGAGTGATGATCAATTTCGTGGTCATATGAAGTATTGTACTCAACTCTGAGCAGGGGCTCCATAGTACCAGCTTCTTCCGTTTGACCGCATTCACCGTAGAGAAACTCGAATTATCATTGACCGGGCAATTACCAATCGGCTTGATTCCTTGGCATTGCGTAGAGGTGTTGGGTCACTCGGTGTTTTCTACCGCATCTATCATGGGGAATGCTCTAAGAAGTTATTTGGTTTGATTCCAGCCGCTGATTTCCACCTTCGGACATCGCGTCTAAGCTTAAAGTATCATGCACATTGTTTTGATGCGTGGCGACCAACAACTGTGCGATTCCGAAGACATTTCTTAACCGTACAACACCTTTGTGGGATCAGTTACCGAAGGCGGTATTCCAAAACGAATATGACTTAGGAACCTTCAAGAAAAGAGCGTACTCATTCTTAAAGGTCGGCAACGCATCTGTGATACTCCTGATATTGTGGATGTCCGTGGCCTACTTGGCCTCTTCTTTTATAAAAAAAGATGCACCCCCCTGAAAATAATCCTGGCGGCGCTCATGGAAACGTTATTTGTTACGCCATCCTTCTGATATTAATACTTATTTATTTGTTTTTCTTTCTTTAATTCTTCATTGTACACAAAAAAAAAAATCAAAACACAAATATGTAAAATAACGCAAAAGGCGAGCTTATCTCTAAAAGACATTTCTTCCAGCAAACCCCAAGTAAAAAAAATGCATAAAAGAAATGTAGAACATCCAGTGCACAGTACACCAAACGCAGAAGGCAGTAATCTTCTTAAAAACTGTTAATGATTGAATAGTCCGAATGTTATAATTTAGAAGTTCTAAACATTTTTGAAGCTAGTGGTAATAAACGTATAGAAAACTGGCAGTTTCACACAATTTTGCATGCGTAACT
>NJDC01015441.1:2138-32483 GCA_002245475.1 Calephelis virginiensis
ATATATATATATATATATATATATATATATACCTATTCGTTGTAGACACTTAAACTTTATTGTAAATATTATTTTCAACTGAAGTATGCTGTAATAAGCGAAACTGGTAATTTAATATTCTGTTGAATTTAAGTCAAACTTTCGTTTGTTTATTTAGGACTTCCATTTTCTTGTTTATCTTGTAATTACCAGAATCATAAATAACTTATAGAAAGATTTATATGCTTGTGTGTTTGAGATTATGTTAGTTTAAGTCATTTTCAGGTTTGGTAGCCGGATGGAAAAAAATCATGTTCGTCTGGTCGTACGCATGTCGCAGTCACTTCATTTCTAAAACTCATTTCATTGAAAATTAAATTAATTTAAGTATACTTAACGGACTTAGCGTGAAGATATGTATGTTTGTAATAAAATTGCGCTGTTGAAACTATTGAAACATGGTAGATAGATTCTATTCTGAAACCCTTCCGACTATTTTTTACAAACAAATAAAATTGTTTTTAAAATTAAAGCTATAGATATACATGCATACTAAGTCTTTAACGCAGTAGACAGAGAACATCGAGTGCCAATTCTCAAAATCTTGACAGACCTGTTTGGTTTCCTAGATATTAATAACCCTTTTCATACAAATTCGCCGATTTTGGAGACTCTTGACACCACCCTCGGATAATATTCTAGCGATTTTATTAGATAGGTCTTCACAAAATATTGAGGTTTCTGAAACCACTTTTTTCAAAATCAAATTGTATAAAATATAATATGTATTATTACTATTATATACCATCTGCCTTCCTCCCAGGAGCTCGTAAAATTGCGAGAATAGGCTTACCGTGACAAATACCATGACATTCTACTGGGTAGTAAAGTTTTGCAGCGACTCGCTCGGATTGATACTACCGCCTTACGGTATTCATGCCGCCATAAAGTCCAATGCTTGACGTTGACGTGTTCCGGTTCATAGGGTAAGGTAGCCGGTAAACTTACTTTTGCTCAAGGCCTAACATCCCGGCCTCAGGTTGGCAAAGCACCATAACCACCTATGTTGTCTCCAGGCGGCGTGAATTTCTTACCATCAGGAAATCCGTCTGCTTGATTTTTTCTACCTACCACCAAGTAAGATGCCACGGTGTTAGTGACGATAAGTATATGTTCGCCTTTTACGAGCTGCCTGGCAGGAAGGCAGATAGTTCTGCAAAAGAGCTCGGACCAACACGGGGGATGCCTTCCATTATCATAAAAAAATCCAAAAAATGTCTTCATGCCCGTATCCTATATGCCCGTAGCAGTGCAACTAGGACGCAACTAAGATTAGCCAAAAACACACACTCCTACAATCTGGTAGGTGGGCAAACTTTTCGCTAACCGGGCACTTCCCGGGCAATTGTTTTGATAAAAAAATTAAAGGATTTTTTTTCCGACCTTGGAATCGAACCCGGGATCTCATGTAGCCAACGCCAACATCGGACCACTTTGAGCAATTTATTGTGATACCTAAGCATACAAGCCCCCTTGCGCATCTCATGATGATGTTGAAAGCAAAATGGAAGAGATATTATTTAAAACTTCTAATTCAAAATCAAATATTATAATCTGTGTTGACTTTAATATAAACATTTTAGAACCATCAACACTTTCATAAAATTTTTTAAATCTCTTTAGGTCATATAACTTGCACAACATTTTCTTTGAGCCTACCAGTATAACTGCTACAAATGCCACTTGCATCGATAATATGTTTACAAATATGACACGCTTTAAAAAAATGTTTTTAGCGAAATGGAGTCTGATCACTGTGGTTCACTCGTCAAACTACCGAGAACTCTGCAAAAAGCTCAAAGAAAAAACATTGTTTTTGTTCCTATCAGTGCTAGCCGACTAAAAAGATTTGAAACTGCCTTGTTGGAAAAATTACTAATGTTGCCGTATCATGATGATCCAAATGAATTATACAATTCATTGTTTACATTAATTCAAACTGTTCATCATTAGACATTCACACCTAAGAAAATGTCAATCAATACTAATCGAAGAGCTTTTAGTGAATGGGCAACATTGGGAATTTATAAAAGTCGAAAAAGATTATTTGACTTATATAATGAAAGAACATAACCACACCATTGTATTTACAGAATATGTAAACAAATATTCAAAAATTTTCAAAAAGGTTGTGCCACTGCTAAACCCTTGTATTTGAAAAATAATATTAAACAATCATCAAATAAAATAAAAACTACATGGAACATTATCAATTGTGAAACCAGGAAAACCAGAATGTTCCACAATGACTACAGTTTGAAGATTGACGATGTGGACATAAAAGGTGAATTGGACGTTGCAATGCAATTTGAACATTTTTTCACCAATATTGCAGCAGAAACTTCTAGAGTTCTTAACTCTTCACCAATCATTGACGAATCATTATTGAAGCAACATGTAACAGAGTGTAACAATAATTTTGAATTTTCGTTCGTTGATTATAATGACGTAATAAAAGTATTTAATTCATTAAAAATGAAGAATATTTTAGATTTATGGGGTCATTCTCTAAAAATGGTTGCTTCAGTAATAAATGAAGTTGCTCCCTACCTAGCTGTAATATTCAATTGTTGTGTTTCAAATGGCGTTTTTCCTGACCTTATGAAAATTAATAAGGTTATACCTCTATATTAATCTAGTAGTTCGTCTGATCCCACCAACTATCGACATATCTCCGTTCTGCCTACCCTTAGTAAAATATTAAAAAAAATATTCTTAATAAAATGTTATTACATTTTAACCTATTGGGTTTATTTCATAATAAACAATTTGGTTTTACAAGGGGTAGATCAACAGTTGATGCTGGTGTCGAATTGTTAAAGAAAATTTATGAAGGCTTGGAGGACTCTCAGGATGCATTCGGTATATTCTGTGATTTGTCCAAGGCATTTAATTACGTTAACCATGACACTCTGATCAGGAAACTTCGCCATTATGGAATTAAAAATAAGTCACTCGATCTTCTGATTTCTTATTTGAGTGGGAGAATTCAGAAAGTCGAGATTAATGGTGTAAAATCGACAGGTGCTGCTGTTACCATAGGTACAGCAGGGCTCCATTCTGGGACCATTTTTGTTTCTCATATACATAATTGACTTGCCTTACTACGAAAGGGATAACCATGGAATAGTGTTGTTTGCGAATGACACTTCACTATTATTTAAAGTGAAAAGACAACTGGGTAAGTATGACGAAATGAACGATGCTATTTCAAAAGTTGTACACTGGTTCAATGTAAACAATCTCTTTCTAAATGAAAAAAAAACTAAGTGCATCAAATTATGCCTAATGTAAGGCAAGTAGATACCAATGTACAACTCAATGGGAACAAACTAGACCTAGTAGATTCCACCACATTTTTATCTACAGTGAAGAATCACTGTAGATAAAAAGTTACAGTGGGGCCCGCACATTGCAAAACTTGCCATAAAATTGAGCTCAGCAGCTTACGCTGTTAAGAAAATAAGGCAGTTAACAGATGTCGACACCGCTAGAATTGTTAATTTTAGTTATTTCCACAGCATCATGTCTTATGGCATTCTTCTCTGGGGAAGCTCGGCCGAGGTAAACACAATATTTGTCTTGCAAAAGAGGGCTATACGGACAATTTATAACTTAGGCCCAAGAGTTTCCCTTAAGGAAATGTTTAAAGAAATAAAAATTCTAACGGTGACTTCTTAATATATTTTTGAAAACTTGATATATGTCTATAAAAATATAAATTTGTTTAAGAAAAATTGTGATGTTCATGCTGTAAACACAAGGAATAAAACTTGTTGTGCATATGTCTTGTTGTGCATAAGTCTCGACTCCACAGAATCAGTTATGCTTTCATAGGCCAATGTATACGTTTTTACAATAAACTTCCCGAGTATATTAAAGACTTACCATTTAATAAATTTAAAAAATGTATTCAGATAAAGTTGTATAGTAAGATATGGTATGGTATGGTAAGGTTCAGAATATTTAGAAGACAGAAATGCTTGGGATTAATTGCTCCTCGTGCCAATCTCTGCAAATTATTTGTAAAGGTAATAAACTTTTGTAAAATAGATTTATAAGAAAAAAGACAAGCCCGCTGAGTTTCTTTCGCCGGATCTTCTCAGTGAGTGGCGGCGTTCCGATCCGGTGGTAGTTCTTAGAATTATATAGACGCGTCACAATACTCTTTCTATAGATCTACGTAATAAAAGCTATTTTGAATTTGAATTTGAAATATGCCTGCAAGCATAAGTAATTGGAAGAGAGTTCACATATTTTTTTAATAAACTCCCACAACCACAAAACGTATCATGTAGAAAAACCTTCTCTTTCACGTCAACAAATAAAAAAATCTGGGAGTTTTGTCGCCATCGTGAATGAAGATGGTCGTAATTTTTTCACAAGTATTGAATTTAGTGTAAATTATTAGTAAAATTAGTTAATTTAGGTGGGAATTCATTTAATTTTGTTCAGTGAAAGTGCACAAATGAATTAGTCACTAAGAAATTAGTGTATCGAGAATTTCCTCGCTCCCTCCAAATCTCCCAAAGTGAGCTTGTATAAAGTACTCAAGACCCTGACGAGACTTTGTAAATAGTGACTAATGACTGTATAAGAATAATTACCTGATACGGAAGACATGTGACTAATGACTGTATAAGAAATAATTAATACGGAAGACGTGGCAGCATGGCTAAAGGTCTTAGCCGGCCCCAGAAAGGTGCAAAATAACTTAAAAAATCTGTTTATATATCCACATGTTCATCCACACAAAACGTATGATGCCACATACAGACACACATACAAACACGTCAAATTTTTAACATCGCTTTTTAAGGAGGGCCTTAAAAAATCTATTTAGTTTCCACAATGTTATAACAATAATATCGATATTGTTTAAAGGTAGTAACAATTAAATTGCAAAATAGACAGAAACTAGGTTATGAACTAACAATAGCTATAGCGAAGCACAATGTACATTTACCTAATGCAGCAAAAAATAAGGACAGTATTAATACAGACCTTCTAACAAGCACGAAACGGAAACGTTTTTAGTGAATTGATATTGTATTTTTAACTACGTTAAGCAACGTTCGGATCGGTCAGGCTTAAGATTGGTGATCGTTAGTAATTTTTTTTATTGTTATCAGTTTCAGCTTTTTTATATTACAGAAAGGCAATATTAGGAATTACACTTCATCTATAGGCACCAATCAAGTAAAAGTGCGTTGCCAATCAGCGGCTGTGTTGTAACATTTCTTGAGAAAGGCTAAGGCGTCAATCTTTAAGGTTACTTCATAATATCGATTTCTTACAAATGTGGCATGTTATTTTAGACCATAATAAATTTTATTATCTTATGTTGATAAGAACGCCATCTTCATTTCTCAAGACCAACTGCTTTGTTTCCAAGCTTTTTAGTGCGCCATCTGTGATTTTTTATTGTTATCATCAATATATTTGTTTGTGTGTATTAAATGCATAGTAGTATGGGTAATGTTTTATTTATTTATTTAATGTACTTTATAAGCATTATTTTTGAAAAATATTAGCGTTCTGCACGTCTCCTACACATAAACTATAAGTGTGCTAAATTTTATGCTCCTGCGTCTGCGCAATTTTTGTAAAAAGGGTCCAAAGTTTTATTTTATTTTATTAATATACAGATTTATTTAACAATAACTTCATGCTCATTTTCCCTAACTGATAGGCAGAGGCACTTCCAGGGTACCCACAATTAGCCAAAGACACTAAGTCCCACAATGTAAGAAGTGGCAAACTTATACTAAACTGGGCGCATATCCAATCACGAGAAACGTTTTTTTTTTAAATTGACAATATAAGTATATTTTCCATTTTTTTTTGTTGCCTGACCTTAGGATTTAAACCGGAATCTCAAGAAGTCAAGTCCGACGCTAGGCCGCTTGACCACAGAGACGATAACATTTTTGGTTATTGATAAACAATAAATTATATAATACAAGTTGATTTTTTGGATATTATTATTATTTTCAAGAGTACCTACCTAAAATATCCGATTCTAATTTCCATATACTTTTGGTTTACTCTTAAAATTTTGCATGTAAAATGGAGTTACACAAAGTGCTGACGGTGAAAAGTATTACCTATAACAGCTAATAACGTAATTAACACAGAAAGAGTGTGTCATAGTTCCAATGGTGTGATACTGCAGTATTAAAATAAAAATATTATTCAGCCATGTACTCAATACAACTACTTAAGTCAAAGATACCTATTAAGTTATTATTGTGAGCACAATTTTAATTAAACTGAAGATTCGAGATAATTGGCCAGAATTGTATTTTTTTTCTTTCATCAGGTTTTGGCATTCACGTTAGTATTTTACCATTAGTCAAGTAGAAATTTGCATCAAATTTACCAAAATCGGGATTCACTTATAATAAGTAAGATTAAGTTGTCAAAAAGTCATGTCATGTCAGGGTCTTGGGTGAAGCGGTGGCCTCATTATTCAATGTCATATAGTGAGATTTGGCGGCAACAGGGAAATACATGATACGCTAATTTCTTCATGATTATTTCATTTGTGCACTTTCACTGAACAAAATTGTACAAAATGCCACCAAAATTGACTGATTTCACTCGAAATAAACACGAAATTCGATAATTATGACAAAAAAACTTCGACAATCTTTTATCTCGATGGCGCCAAAACTCCGATTCGTACTTTTGCCTTGGAATAAATTCTCCTTAATGTGACATTTGTGCCGTAACTCTGTGACCCTATATACCGGCACTACGTATAAAATCTGTCTGTTTGTATGCAAGCAAGCAATCTAAAGCAATGCAATAGGTTTTGAAGCAATTTTCTTAATAGATAGAGTGATTTAAGATTAAATAAAACATAGTCGCCTCTGTGGTCTAGCGGTCCGGGTGTTGGACTTGACTGCATGAGGTCCTGGGTTTGAATCCCGGGTCGGCCAACATAAAGAAAATTGGATTTTTCCAATTTTCTAATTTAAAAAAAAATGTTGGTTGGTATTGGAAATGTGCCCGGTTGGCACACCTACCACATTGCCACATTGGAAATATAAATCTTGAAAATTTTCCTTGAATTGTTTGATGTATGATGTAGAATAATTCTGTGGTCTAGTGGTCCGGGTGTTGGACTTGACTGCATGAGGTCCCGGGTTCGAATCCCGGGTCGGCCAACAAAAAGAAAATTAGATCTTTCCAATTTTCTTATAAAAAAATGTTGGTCGGGATTGGAATTGTGCCCGGTTGGCGATAGGCTTGCCACCTATCACATTGTGGGACTTAGTGTCTTCGGCTAGTCGTGGGTGCCTTGGTTGTACCTCTGCCTACCCCTTCGGGGATATGTGCGTGAAGATACTTTTAAAAAAAACATAGAAGTTTGTCTACCCGAGCGAACCTGGGACGGTTGCAAGCTCTCTCTACATTTTAAATGTCCATTACACGAAATCAGTTTTTCCCAAAGCGGTGAATAGCGCTCCTTTTTGGGCGTTAAAGGCCTAGAGGCGGCGGTATGGTGACCATAAATAATTGGTTTTATTGAATTTCAGGCGAGATTATTAATAAGATAAAAACGTTGAGGCACCAAAAATAACTGATTTTCAAAATGGGCGCTAAATGTAAAAAGTTTGGGAACCTTTGATTGATTGATCTAAGTTATAGAGGTAGGTACATACCAGTTTCAAAGTTTCAGACAGTACTGTTTAATACAGTTAAGTGTTTTCTATTCCAACCATTATATAAAATATGTCTATGCGTATGTCTATCGGCGAGAGAGAAAGAAAGGCTTTATATAAAAAAATGGTATATTGTAAATTTTCTGCTCTGACTTACGGCCATTCCTTTAAATAATATTTCGTATTTGTCAATTGTTTTAAGTATCGGTATTGATTTTTAAAAGGTATAGTAAAAGTCAAGTGTAAAATATATCAACAAAATATTCAGCAACTTTATAAGTAAAGTGAAGTAAAGTGCAGTTTTATTAGTTAATCAAAAACCAACGAGGATATTTTAGATGACATGATGGTATAAATATTTTACAACTTAGTTTGGATATAAATACTTTTACAACAAAAAAAGTTTTGGCGGTATTAAAAGTAAAGATGGACGAAGTGTTTTTTTACAATTTTGTTAAGTTATACACAAATTAAGTATTTGTGAAGAAATTAGTGTATTATGTATTTTCTTGTTGCCGCCTAATGTCACTCAACGAGGTTACCACCTCTTTACTTAAGACCGTGCCTATCGAGGCTTATGAATATTTTAAAACTAATTAAAAACCAAATTGAAAATAACCAAAAAGGAAAAAAGTAATACTTATACCGAAACAAGAGGAGGTATGGCTAAAGTCCTATCCCAAGGTGACACATTGATAAAAAAAATATAGTTTTTGAATTTGGAATGTTTCATTCTTCTTTAAATATAAAAATCAAAATGCCACTTTTCATTGTAATTTTATAACTCAAGAACGGGCTCACCTATCCAAATCAAATGTAGAATATTTAGTAGATGGTTTATGTGAAGTTTGAATAAAATCGATGGAACGGTTCTTCATTTATCTAGAGATGCAAATGATACATCGATGTTTTAAACATAAACATCGATGTTAAACAACAATAAAACATCGGTACATCGTTCATTATTAACGATGTTTTATGAGCGAGGTGCATCTCTTTTTATTGCAGTGCTATCTCTTTGTTAGTCACTCGCACGAAATAGTATTTTATATTTTTGTCTCGCTTTTACGCTTAAAGTAGGCAAAAGAAGGAACCGCTCTATGTTTGGCGTCCATGTGAAGCTCCATCATTCGTGTTTGTGAATTTTCACTAAATTATTTTTATTTACAGATTTTGTTATTCTTCCACTATTCATATGCTGGTAAATTACAACGGTTTTATTTGAAGTATATTATATTGATTACTAAAACGAATCTAACTTAATCTATATAGGAAATCGCTTTTTCTCACTATATCATGGCCGTACGTCAACCCTGCTAATAATTTATAAAACATTGTAAAAACATCGATGTATTGTTCATAAGCATCGATATTTTAAACATCGATGTTTCATTTTCAAAAACATCGATATTATAATTTCGATGTTTTTTATGAACGATGTTGCATCCCTAACGATATCCATAACGATATCTATCGTATTTATCCCTGCTAATATTTTATAAAACATCGTAAAACCGTCGATGTATCGTTCATTATTATTATTATGAATCGGTTTTGAGCGTTATCGTGGTTTTTACGAATGATGGCTCCAACGCTCCAACGGTGTCCACTTAAGATTTCAAAGTGTAAATAACTAAAGAGAGCAAACATTGCCTATGGAGCGAATTGGGTATAATTTGTGTAGAGATAAAAGCTCTTCTCTGCCAAACGAACTTCAATTAGAAGAATTTGAAGTTGTGTTTGTGCTAGCGGCCTTAAAAAATGCATGTTGTGGTGAAGGTTTTCATTGTCATTTTCAAAGGATATGTTCAATTAAGTATGTCTTGGTTACGTTTATAATTACAGTATCAAATGGCAAAATCGGTTCTACAAGTTTAAGGATAATTAAGATTCTAATAAGCAAGAGCTAAAAAGCAACTATAAATTTGAATCCTTTAAGATTTTATACGATAGTAGAAACAGACATCTTTGCATTGAATTTGCTCCATAAAGTACGCTTCACCGATATCTCACTGCTTTCAAGCCACAGAATTAAGAAAGTTTTAGATAGTCTGTATTAAGTTTATAATATACTGATATTAATCCCTACCAAATATGATAGATTGTATGATATAGATTGTATGAATGGATCATCCATTTTCATGCTAAGACAGCTAAACTAATTTCAAATAATTTTACATTAGAAATAAATTATTCCTTGGAAAAGGACAAGCTTTAATTCGCGAAACTGCGTACACTTGCATTTGTGCCGTTTAACTAATTGAAGCATCTTCAAAGCTATATTAAACGTATTCTATTAACAATGATGGTCAGAATCATTGATCAATTATTGTTCCGGACAAAAAATAGCAGATCTACCATTTGGTCTAACTAGAATAATGTAGTACCTAATCTAAATTACAAAAATGGCAAATGAAGTCATCACATCCTGGATGGCAAACTCGATAGGTATAATGAACGCACATATCCTTAAAAATGAAATAAATATCCATAGTGCACCTTATGTCCACTCCGATGATAACGAAAAAATTTGCAAATGAGCTGATGACCTTGAAAACCTGGATATAGATCGTATAATAGATCATAAAGCATCGAAGGTGTAGTTTAAATTTGGGCATGAAATTGTGTGTGAGGATTTCAAAAACATTCAATGTCACACATGTAAATATGTTACCTATTGGCATTCTTCAGATATCTGTATGGCGTAGTTGTGCAGCGATTAGTCTGGATTGGTACCATCGCTCAACGTATTATTATTGCTAATGTCCTTGCTCTCTTCTGTTGTATTCAAATTCAAAATTATCTTTCTTTCAAGTAAACCTACGAGAGGCACTTGTGACGCGTCTATGTAATAATAAATCTATCACTGGATCACTGAAAATATCCGGCAAGAAACTCAGCGGGCTGTATTTTTTCCTTATTTTAAAACATGTAAACAATAATTTATGTGAGGATATAATATATTTATTAGAGATTGGCATGAGGAGCAATTAATCCCAAGCGTTGTTATCAGATAAATATTTAGTAATGGTAGAATAACCCTATTCATTTAATTTCCATTTAAAACATTTCTTAAATTTATTAATTGAAAGTTCTTTCATATAATTGGGAAGTTTATTGTAAAACCGAATACATTGGTCCATGAAAGAACGGCTTACTCTGTGAAAACGAGACACACATTATCGCTACTATTGCGTATCCGTCTGAAGAGTACTAAAATATATTGGAACAAATACTAGGAAAACTGATCTTACACTACAAGTAATTGCTAGTTTTGCGTTTTACTAAATGATTGTGTACAACCGTATTGTAAAGATACCATTGACAATTAAAACAGTCCTGTATAAAACTTTATAAACTCTACAACTACGCCAATCGAAGAATGAATGCGCGCCACACCTCCAGCGCTAAATATGTCGAAACTTCCCGTCTTCATTCACACTCCGATTTCTCGTTCCCGCCTTACTTCCACACGCCAACTTTTCAAACTTCAAATTCCAATTCCAACGATAAACTTAAGAAATTTGTATTTGTCATAAATATTTCTCGTTCAATTATATTTACTTTGTAACAAATGTAATAATCAAAAAACTTTACGTATTCATAAAATAATTGTATCAAAGATGCTGAAGAAATAAACATCATTTACAAATTTGTTAATAGACTAGCCCAGCCAGCAAACTTCGTTCATTTCGCATTTGATTTATTTTTTAAACATTTTTAATATACAGAAATCAATATCCTAAAGTTTCACTTTAAGTGTCATCATCATCATTATCAGCCGGATGGCGTCCACTGCTGGACATAGGTCTCCCCTAAAGAGCCCCACAAGTCACGGTCACCAGCCGCTTGTATACAGCGACTTCCCGCGACTTTGAGCAGATCATCAGTCCACCGGGTGGGAGGTCGTCCAACACTACGTCCAACGGTGTGGGGCCGCCATTCGAAAACATTTCTTCCCCAGCGGAACACCGCAGAGGAACACCGAACATAGCTCTCTCGATAGCAAGCTGAGCGACTCTGATCTTATCATTTTTTTAAATTTCACTTTAAGTATAGATAGAGATTTTAGGCAGGTATACCTACTGTTTTTTACTTTTGCGAAGGTTCCAAGGTACAAGTATTCAAATATTCGACCCTACCCATAGGGCAAAATTAAGGGGCATCATGTCAGTTGGGTTACTCTTGAAACTCAATTTATGCAATATTGGAAATTGGAATCGGATATGTAATTTTAGGTACTCTTTAACAAAATACTAACAAATAATTGACATTTTGTACTAATACTTATTTATAAAGTAACATGTCCTAACTGACTGATTTATCACAGCCGAGCAAAAACTCTAAGATTTACAGCCCTGATATTTGGTAAGTAGGGTCGTTTTATTGAGAAGACATCCGTTAAGGATGGAATTATGGAAAATCTACCCCTAAGGGGGTGAAATAGGGGTTGAAAGTTTATGTAGAAGATCGTCATAATTTAAGTAAGAAACATGAAACGTTATTTTTGGACTACATATTAAAGGTAAGTAAATACGTATTTAATATGTTATAAAATCATTAAACAAGTAATGAAAAAGCGGTTAATTCACTACACATTTGCAATATTTTAATGGATAATACTTTTCGTATGAGTCCTATGCGTCACTTTCTGCGTTCACTATAATTTATGACTTTTCTTGATTGCATGAGCTGCTTGAAAGAAAAGTGGTTGGTATATATTATTGTTAAGAAATGCATACAATAAAATACAATACAATAACTCTTTATTGTACAGCAAATACAGAGAAATTACAAATACATCAAATAAAAATTAAATTGTAAGATACACACAAGCGGCCTTTTCACCAAGTCAGCCATATCTTAAAGGCGACCCTCAAGTTTGGAACAAAATTTAGCGAGATACTATGTAATGATGCTCTTAAAAATATGAAATTTCGTCTTATACTAGACAAAATATATACCAACCACTTTTCTTGCAAGCAGCTCATAGGTGACAAGCGTCGTTTTAATAGACAATATTAAGATGTAAATGCTATGGTGGAAGAATTTAGCGATGGCAGCCCAGATTTTTAGTACCGCATTTTATAGCTGTTTTAATTTCAGTGTTCTCCACTATCTGTTCCTGTCTACAGCTTGATATACCAGTCAAAGTTTTTTAATACACCTTTGGTGAATAAAGGCGATGTATATTTTGTTTATAGAAAAAGTATCTTCACGCCCATATGGCCAAAGAGGGTAGGCAGAGGCACAACCAGGGCACCCACGACTAGCCGAAGACACTAAGTCCTATAATGTGATAGATGTCAAGCCTATCGCTAACCGGGCACATATCCAATCCCTAGCGACGTTTTTTTTATCAGAAAATTGGAAAAACCCAATTTTCTTTTTGTTGCCCGACCCGGAATTCGAACCCAAGACCTCTTGCAGTCAAGTCCAACAACTGAACCGATAAACCACAGAGGCGACAGCTTGTTTATAGGAGCTCGTCTTTTTGTATTTCAATAGCAAAAGACGTCTTTGTATTAAATTTATCGTCCTCTCGGCCAAAGTCCAAAATGCACTAATTGCTATGAAAATGGCGTCCAAATTAATTTCCATATAACTCACTGCTGTTACAAACATATAATCCGATTAATGTGAACCAGAATAATTGATGATTCAAAATCATAGTTGGGGCTTGCTGTCAGCCTCTGGTTGCATTGATAAAAGGATATTGGCGTACTTCTAGTGGAAATTAACGGGGAACCTGCAACTTCATAATTTATACAGATTTGAGTAGAATTCCACATTGATTATGGCTATTCAGGCGTCATATCATGCTATTACAAATTAAATTATATAATTATTATCAGAATAAACAACTTTAATACGCTTGGGATTAATTGCTCCTCGTGTCAATTTCTTTCAAATATCATCATATTAATAAGTGTATACATATTTTAAAATAAGGAAAAAAAAGACAAGCCCATTGAGTTTCTTCTGACTTCTCAGTGTGAGGCTGCGTTCCGATCCTGTGGTAGATTTAGTATTATATAGACGCATCACAGATGTCTTTTGTAGGTTAATGTGAAGTACAGATAATTTGGAATCTGAATTTGAAAATATGTATTTTTAACGTGATTTCTTACTTACAATTATCAATGAGATACAAAAATTATAGAATTTGACGACCCTTATGATTTTATTACACGATCCCTAGATACCGCGAATTACAATTTAAGCAAAACTTGGTACTTCTTGGAAGTTTTTGCGTTTGGCTTAACATGTGTTAGTTGGCGATTGATTAGCGCGAGGCTAGGATAACGTGTATGTGTCAAAAAATTAACCAAGAAATTTACCTATTTTTTTACAATTTCATGAAGTAAATTGTTAAAAAATGAAATAATGTCCGTAGCCTCAATAAAAGTTGTCTACCATTGTTTCATTTATTATTACGGTCCACAGAAATTATATTCTTACCAGCTAAGTGTCATAATTGTCGAGTTCCAGTTTTAAACAGCACGATTTAATCCATCAACACACGGATTGCAACCATTATTTTAAAAACATAACTCAGCTGTTAAAGTGACACAAACATCCGAAAATTTTCAAGCGCATGAGAAAAGAAGTGATAAATCTATCACTCTTTTGTCCCTCACGACACCTGTCCACAAATCCGCAATGCGGACTCTAAACGGAAAATAAAGCGTTTACGTCTCTGCGGTTTTGTTAAATATTATATGATCCAAAGATTTAGGCGCTGGGCGGGATGTGTCTTTGTGGAATCGGGTATTTATATGGAATATTAATTAATGGAATTATATACATTGTGTTACAATCTACTTACAAAACACACAGTAGTAAAATTACATTTTTTTAATGATATTGGAAGGCAAACAAGCAGACGGATTTCCTGATGGTAAGAAATTCACGCCGCCTAGAGACAAGAAAGGTGGTAATGGTGCGTTGCCAACCTGAGGCCGGGATGTCAGACCTCGAGCAAATTCTATTAGTAATACAAATTCAAAAAATTTTATGTCTGCGTCTGTATAGTCTAGCATATAGCCTAGCGGGAATGTAAGTAGCGGGAGCGTAACATGGGAGTTGGACTTGAGTTCGATTCCGGATCCGGCAATAAAAATGTGTGTTTTCAAGTATTTAATAAAAACATACCCATACACCCACTTACACATATACACTCTCAAGCACATACATACATACAGAGACACGATTTTGTAACACCAATCTTTGCCGACGGAGGTTAATGGTTGACGACATTTTTCTCTGTCTATTTATAAGACACACGAACAGCTGAAACTAATGAACAAATGGAACTTAAATTTGACAAACAGATAGTTGATATGACATTAGCATTTGTTAAGAAAGAATTTTAAAAAAGTCTTCTACTAAAGGGGTAAAATAGGTGACAAAAGTTTGTATATGTCCACCAATTTCAAAGTTAATAATCGACTAACTTTGCTTTTATAGTAACACGAAATTTTGCACATATGTAGTTTATGACCGGGAAAACGATATGACTCTCTCCATATCCTGATATCTCAACGAATTCTAGCGAGAGAGCTGGCGAATTTTAATTCGCGGATAAATACTTTCTATGCTAATGATAAAGGCTCTTTGTGTTAACGATATAAACTCACTATGTTAATTATACAGACTTTCTTTATTAATGATAAAGACTCACTATCTAATGATAACAAGAAGGAACTTCAGAATTAATTAATTCAGTTACAGTAACATAATTAGGCACAGTAAAACTGCAAAAACAACTACAATTACTCGTATTTCACTGTGTCGCGATTTGATAATTTTTTTCGAAAAATAGCAAATGATTCCGAAATTATCCCACATAAATTTCATTAACATTATACTGGTAGTTTTTGAGTTATTTTAATAATGCATACGTTTTTTCACTTATCTGGACGACGCCATTAATTATGAGATCGTCGAAGTTAGTGAAAACCACAAACCGGATTTTGATAAAATTAGCATGGGACCACCTCGAAATTATTCTTACATTTAATAAAAAGAACTACCATAATCGGTTAGCTATTGACAGAGTAATCGCGTAATAAACATACAAAAAAAAAAAGATGTGTGATGTGACACTCGGAGACTGTCCCGTTAAAACTATTGCATAAGCAGGCATGAGTCACCAGATTGTGGAGCAAAGAGGGGGATTACGCATGCGCAATAACGCCGATACAACCAATACCACCTAGAGGCGAGTTGCTGAACTAAAGAGACAAGCGTGATCAAAAAGTCATTAAAAGTTCTGCTATTCATCGATAGATGGCAANNNNAGGGGGGGGGGGGTTGGTTAGGTTATTTTCGTTGAGGAATTTCTGGATTCGGTCTCCACGTTCAGGGCCCGCTATAGAAGCTATGCAATAGCTTAAAAACATACATTCGAATTGAAAACTTTTTCCTTGGTTCTCCTCCAAAACTTGGTTAAAAATATCATGAAGGTGACGTCATATAAACTTTAGATTTTTTTATAGTGAGACATCGCAGCATAAATTAATTTGTACATATGACAATAAAACACTTCCGTTTTTAGTTAAGTTTTAAATAAGTTCCCCAGTCTACTTTTAATTTTGGTACAGTAAAACTGCAAATACTGCTTTGGTTTTAATAACTCCTTGTATTTAAAAAATGAGTATTCTCTCGATTTCTTTCAATGAATTAACCACTCAATAGTTCTATTATCAAATCCAGACTTTGTGTCTAACGTGTAGCCGCCTCCTTTTTTCTGAGTCGATTAAAAAATATTTTATACCGTTTCCTTTAAGGGGGCTTATTAGCAGTATTTTTTATTGTATTGAATCAGGCAATAAATGAATAAATCTATAATGTATAAAATGTACAGATGTATAAAATCTTTGTTTAAGTAATTCGCGTCACTCGCAACAGTTGTTAAACTGTTGTGTAGGGATACTTCCAAGTAGCAATGGATGTGACAAACCGGATGAATGTAATATGTTACACTGGTTCCTCGAAACTACCGCAGTAAAAAGTTAATAAATATAGGGGAAAAAATCTCTGTGACGTAGAAACTTATTTTGTTTTATTTAACACTAGCTGTTTCCGCGAACTTCGTTTCACCCGTTCCGTTTGTATGGGAAATATTAAAATGTTGTTATTTCTACTTTCCTCACAATTGAACGGGATAGAAGTATCCTTTTGTCCGTATATGAGTTCTAAGCTACCTTTTCATAAAAAAATCAGTCATATCGGTTCTGCTGTTCTTGAGTTTTTTTATTGTATTGGAAAGCAAACAGTCAGACGGATTTCCTGATGGTAAGAAATTCAGGCTGGGATGTCAGACCTCGTACAAAAGTAAGTTTACCGGCTAAATTATCCTGTGAACCGGGACACGTCAACAGCAAGTACTGACGTTATGGCGGCAGGATTAGGTAGGGTGGTGGTACCAAGTGGCGAGACTCTGCGAAACTACAACCTAGTCAGATGTCACGGTGTCAGTGACCATCTGCTTGCGTGGCAGGAAGGCAAATGGTCTATTCTGCAAAGAAGCCCGGACCAACACTTTAAAAATAGTGTAACTACTACGACTTTATTTTATATGTAGATATAAATATAAAACCCATAATAATAGTGGATTTTATGGGGTAAGACGGCTCTCCTGCGGGAAAGAAACAACTGTGACCTTAGACACGATAGATGTTGTAGGTGCGTTGATGTTCTGTAGCCGGGGTGTAAGGCCATTTTTTAATGATAATGGAAAGCAAACAAGCAGACGGATTTCCTGATGGTAAGAAATTCACGCCGCCTTGAGACACCAAAGGTGGTAATGGTGCGTGCCAACAGGTGCCAATCTGAGGCCGGGATCGAGGCTTCGAGTAAAAGTAAGTTTAACGGCTACCTTACCCTCCGAACCGAAACACGTCAACGGTGAGCATTTTACGTTATAGTGGCAGGAATAGGTAACGCGGTGGTACCAATCTGGACGTGTCTCTTCGAAACTCTACCACCTAGTAGGATGTCACGGTGCTAGTGACGGTAAGCCTATGCTTGCCTTTTACGAGCTGCCTGGTAGGAAGGCAGATGGTTTATTCTGCAAAGGAGCCCGGATCAACTCGGGGAAATAATTACGTAAATGTTTCGGTTAACCTATCATCCAGACCAGAAAATTACAGAGTTATTACGGGAGGAGTAGATAAAGCGCTAGACCCTTACCAGGTCAGCACCTGTGAATGCTACTCAATGGATCCAAGCCAAAAGTGGGAATTCAAAAACCATTAACTGTTATTCATTTTGCAATTCAACAATATTATAGTTTGTTTTATCAGACAGAAAATATGATGCTTTTATACAAGTGCAAGGATATAAAATATGAAAAATACTATAAATTCACTTGGAAGAGTCCTAAGAGAGTTGATCCAATCGTAAATAAAACTATATCAAAAATAACTGCAAAAACTGTAGAACAACTGCAATTTTATAAAGTTCCGTTTCTGAATGCACCTCCAGGGCTTCAATAATCCAACTCACTCAATGATTTGTAAGCTTTAGCTCTCAACAGGCGAATATATTTTAACATTTTTAATTATTTATACGGGATACTCACGATCTCTTTTTATTTTATTTGTCGAATATATTTTAGTTCAACACTGAATAGCGGATTTACATTGTCTAGTTTTAATTTTTGGTAATATAAAATATTAGTATCCTAAAAAAACGTATTTTCTATTTGAAAAAAATTGTCAAGAATATTATTTGAGTTGTTTCTCTAATAATTATAAAAAAAATTAAGACCACGATGTTTTTTCGAAAGATCGTGGTCACAGATAAATTTTATCAACATGACACTAGCGGTTTTTGAGTTATATTTAATAAAGTGTAATACTATTGTGCATCCCGATAATTTAATTATAATTATATTCATATGGAGCATACTTTTGATACTTTTTCGAGTTGATATTGTTATAATATTATAAATGCGAAAGTTTGTATGTATGTTGTTACTCTTTCACGCTCGAATGGCTGAACGGATTTGTCTGAAGTTTGGAAGACAGATAGATTGTGACCTGGATTAACATATAGGCTATTTTTAATCCCGATCGCACACCGGGTTTCTGTGAAAACGCGGGCGAAGCCGCAGGTAGCAGCTAGTATTGTTATAAAATTTTAGGAATAGGATCGTCGCCACACTTTAAGAAAATCCGACAAATTAAACTCAGCGAACTTGTCTTTGCATAGATATTATTAAATAAATATAAAAATAAGTTATAAAATTGCAGTTGTTGTTTTTTTTTTTTAAATTTAACTGCATTTAAGTTATTCAAATTCAGATTTATATTTCTGAAAATGGGAAATGTAAATATGCGCACTGTTAAAAAGCACAACTCAAGTTTCTGTATCGGAAAATTTCACGTGTTGAACGTGTAATGCAAGAAGCTGGAGTTAAAGCGATATGATGAACATTCTTAAAAATTTTATCTAGTTCAAAGGTTATTTTCCTTTCTCTAAAGAATTTAATTTAAAGGTTATGTCACTTTTCAACGCAGATACGTGATGATACTTGAATAGGGATATAGATTACTGGTTTGGGGCAGTTCAGACTAAGTGGTACAGTTTTGTCTAATCCAATCTTGCCGCATAATTTCAGTTCTCATCATGGTCATGATCCATGTAGAAGGGTAGGATAGCCATTAAACTTGCACACGTGGCCTAAAATCTCGGCCATAATACAGATGATAAGGCGACGATTGTCTCTTAACATATATAATCCCAAAATTAAAAGTGTTCAATTCTCCTGGCAAAACCTTATGTAATGTAGCTAACAGCTACACTCAGAGAAATCAATTAACATTTAACAATTTAAATTCAAAATTTATTATAAAAATGTCAATTTAATTACTATTTTTTTTTTATGTCAGTTTATACACAGAGACACGTCAATCTTATGACATCTTTATTTTTTTGTCAAGGTTCAAAACAATGTCGAATTCATAGATCTCGGGCTAATAGCATAGTCTAGAGTCTAGACAAAGCACAACAAAGGAGCTAGCATAAATCCCACACCTTTTAGTCTTATTTTCAAACCTCCAGAGATTTCAAACGAATGTTTATAAGCTTTGTAACTTGTCAATCCGTATCCTGCAGTATAATAAGATTACTCCAAGGATTTCAAGTGTTTTTTTTATCAGATCTTTACCTTCGACTGCGTCATTGGAGAATAGATTTTCATGCAAACTTACATTCCCAATTATAGTCCCTAGGGGGTTGATTTTTGAGACAAAAATAACTACGTTAAAAAAACCGACTAAAAAAGTAAAAAATGACAAAGATTTAATATTAATTATATAGTGACTATTATTTATATGTGCTATTTAATAACAGGTTTGAAGTTGGTGCTAAGCCTTCAACTAATAATTATATTATAAGTAAGTTTAATATTTACTTGGCTTGGCACCGACTTCAAATATTTTAATGAATAGCACATATGAATAATAGGTAGTATATAATTAACATTAAATATTTATTGTTTTTTACTTTTTAGTTTTTGTCACTTAGTCACCTAAGTGGTTCAAATTTAATTGGAATATTTGATTTATGTAAAAAAAATAGACATCGGGTTAGATGAAAGTAGATGAAAAATGCTCATAACATAAAAACTAGTGGGCCTACCTCATTGATATAAAAAATCAGGTTTTTATGTCAATGGCCTACCTGTATTAAATTTTTATAAGACCAATTCGAAACTATTCCACATCAAACAAAAAAAGAATTACGTAAATCGGTTCAGTAACCTCAGAAAATCGGTGTACATACATCAAAAAAATATCGACTGAATTAAGAATCTCCTTCTTTTCTTTGGCGTTGGTAAAAATCAATCTTAAAAGCGTAGCAGACAGATCAAGTATCGTATTTAAAATATTAGGTCTGGTATGGACAACTCAAAAACTATAGGCAGCCCAGCGCTGTTAATGCTTGAACCAAACTAACTCTTCGAAGTCTTCCTTTCAAAAAAAAATGTTACAAAAAGTGGCATAGTATTAAAAAAAAGTTTGGCAGTATTTTGCACTCGAATTATTCATTGAACCCAAAGAAGTAGATGGATTTTCTGAAGGCAAACTACATATTCCTTATAGCCACCAAATGTGGTAATGCTGCGTTTCTAACCTTATTCTGAAAATATTTTAGTGAAAAGATTACAAGCTACTCTTTCCTACAAAACTGGAACACGTTTGTAGCTAGCACTGACCTTATCAATCTGTAAAAAATATATTTCAAAACTTCCACACGATCCTGATGTGAATGCGTAGTAAAATGGTTGTATCAAGGACACTCGACTCGATTATATCTAACTCGTCAATTCCATTTCAGGCTCAATAGGTACTTATCGACACATTCATGTCGAATATGTCGTGAACAGAAAATTTGGAAAAAATATGAGTGTTAAGCTTTTATTTGTTTTTCGAATCAAGTAGCCGTTTGTATTAAACAAAATCGATATATATATATATATATAAAAGAAGATCATGTTAGTTAGACTACTAACACTACCTTAACAAACACACACACACACACACACACGCACACACGCACAAACACACACACACACACACACACAGAGACACACACACACAAACACACAGACACACACACACACACACACACACACAAGAACAGCTAAAGAGATTTTGCTATAAATTGAACGTACAAATACAACGGGTGGAACGAAGTTCGATGGAACTGGTAGTTTTTGATTTTATTTTATAAGGAGAATTTTGAGCATAAAGAAATAATTTTTTTGATTATCCGTAATTTAAAAAAATCAGTCAATCACGACAGTCTTGTCACGCAATAAGTGTGAGACTAGAAAGTGAAAGTGTAAGAGCATAGGAGTGGACGACGCTGTGGCTAATCATATTCTATCAATATTATAAATGCGAAAGTTTGTTTGTTACTCGTTCACGCAAAAACTGATGAACCGATTTTAATGAAATTTGACACAAACATAGATTTTATTCCTGAAAAAAAGTTCTCATCATCATTAACCACGCGGGCAATGCCGCGGGCAATAGCTAGTAATTAGTAATACAATAACTGTTCATTATGTACCAATATCACAGAAATTAAAATGTAACAGATAAAACTTAAACTGTAAGATACATAAAGGCCACCTTATCGCCAAGTAAGCCTTAAAGGCAGTCTTAAGGTATGGGCTAGATTCATCGAGATATTGTACAGATTAAAAAAATGCACACACTAGATGTAATAAGATCTTAAAAGAATCTTGTTTTTAAATGTAGATATTTGTAGTAAAAACAAAAAAAAAAGACGTGCACTTCGGAAGTGCCGGCAGAAGTGAATGCTTGAATATTAACGTTGTGCATTTTTGAAATTTTGGAATGGTTTAGGAATAATTTTGCACGAATTGCTTTAATTATCAGTATGAATGTACTATCATTTATGTGGTAGAATACAATATTCATTTACTGCGCTGTCATACACAAAAATGACAACACGAACATTCCCGACAGCGCCCTGTGTCGTCTCACGAATTTTCGATTAGGTCACGTGTCCTGACGCGAGTTTAGAAGATTTTACCCATTCCAAAAAAGTATTCCGCTAAAGAAGTTTTCACTTCAAAAAAATTGCAAATTAGTTACAGTGAATGTAGAAATTGACTCTTTAAGACTGTGCCAAACAAATTGATATCTGATTGATACGTTAGGTGGCGCGCCGCGAATAATTTTGTATAGAGAATTCTGATTGCATTTTTAAAAAAATATTTATTATGTTTCGGACCAAATATTATGAAAATTAAAATACAATTGTTTATCCTTACATATGTGAGACTTACCTGAATCGTTTCTGTGGTCTAGCGGTTCAGTTGTTGGACTTTACTGCATGAAGTTCCGGGTTCGAATCCCGGGTCGAGCAACAAAAAGAAAATTAGGTTTTTCCAAATTTTCTTATAAAAAAATGTTGCTCGGGAAAGGATATGTGCCCGGTTGGCGATAGGCTTGCCACCTATCACATTATGGGACTTAGTGTCTTCGGCTAGTCGTGGGTGCCTTTGTTGTACCTCTGCCTACCTCCTCTTCGGGAATATGGGCGTGAAGATACTATCTGAAATAATGTCTACAAAATATTTCTTTGGAAAATACATACAGTCATTTATTTACACAAGTCACGCAATCACTTCCGAGTCCATTCAAAACCACATTATCCGTGATAAAAGTTATGTACATGTTAAATGTTTAAGAGCCACTTGAACGTTTCGGGTTAAGTATTAGACACTGAGTTAGCGTCTAGCTAGGGTTAAATCACCTTATATTTGTTAGATTAACTCAATATTAAATGTAACCCGGGAATGTGCAAGTGGTCCTAAATAAAGTATTTTCGTCATAATAAACATAATCGTGATTGTCTTTTTTTCGAATTTTTCTCGTAGCAGTCTTAACATGTTTCGAAAATTATTAATATTTGCTCTCCTCATGTCTACGTAATACATGACTGTTAGATATTAGACTGATTGCCAAATGCGCACTAATGATCTGGTCAAAGCCGCAAGGAGTCGTTGGATACAAGCAGCTGGTGAACGTGACTTGTAGCGCTCTTTGTGGTAGGCTTATATCCAGCTGATGACGTCCTCCGGCTGATGATGATAATGATGATGATACCAAATGCGGTAAGAGCTTAGTATCTTCACGCCCATAACCCTGAAGAGGTAGGCAGAGGTACAACCAAGGCACCCACGACTAGCCGAAGACACTAAGTCCCACAATGTGATAGGTGGCAAGCCTATCGCCAACCGGGCACATTTCCAATCCCGACCAACATTTTTTTTTATTAGAAAATTGGAAAAATCCAATTTTCTTTTTGTTGGTCGACCCGGGATTCGAACCCGGGACCTCATGCAGTCAAGTCCAACACCTGGACCGCTAGACCACAGAGGCTAGAAAACAATTTGTTTCTATTTCTTTATGTATTCACAAGGTAAATATCCAGATCAATTAGGAAGTGAACTAGAAATAGCTGAAAGGTAGGATTAGGGTGAACACAAAATTTTCATTGAAAATTAATACGCTTCTTCTTTAGAAGACGTAGTTACCTTTTAGTCTGTAAATCCTGGTTGAAATTAAAAACTAGACATTGTAATATGCAAAAGCTGTCACTTGGAACTGAACTGAACTCTACGATGATGAATATAGAGTTGATAGGTGAATGAATAGCTTTGTTAGCAGTATTCAGAGGTTGTTTGAGGCTTTATGGGGGTCCTTTCATTTGAGTCCTTTATAAACGGCACCAGCAATTATAGTTAACATGCCCCCAGGGCACTTATATTCAGGGTTCTCTAGGCACACAAAGAATACTTTACGACTGCAAGTAAAACAGTAATAAAAAGAACGGAAATATAAATCTTGAAAATTTTCCTTGAATTGTTTGATGTATGATGTAGGATAATTGTTTTGGGTGTTTAAAAGGATATGAGTTTATTTCGAATCTTGTGATGACAATTTATTAAATTTGTACCAATTTTAAGCTAATACAAATAAGAGAAAAAAAAACTCTTTCGATAGTTTGTTTTTTTATTTTATTTTTTCCCGCGTGTTGGTTTGCGGTTCCTTACTGAATGGACCAGCTACCTTTCTGCCAGGCAGCTCGTAAAAGGCGAAGCCGATTACCATTACTAACACCGTGACCTCTAACTAGATTGTAGAGACAGAAGACTGGTACCACCGCTTTATTTATTCCTGTCGTCATAATGTGAGTACTTGCCGGTCTCAGATTGACATTCTTTGGCGTTTATTGGCGACGTCAATTTCTTCCTATCAGGATATCTGTCTGCCTGTTTGCTCTCCCTTTCTATAAAAAAGTTTTAGTGAGCTTAATTGTTTCTTGTGTTGGTTTCAAAGCGGAAACTGTGTTATATATTTTGAGTATGGAGTTAGGAAGCATGGAAGTGACTTAGGCTACTTTTCATTCCGATACCTAAACGAGCTGCCAAGGGAGAGTTAAAAATTTTATTTACCGTGTAACTGCTGGGAACATCTATTTTTTTTATTTACGAAAGAATAGGACAATAAGAATTAAACATCGGTGATTATGCAGACAATAATAAAATATAAATACCAAATCGCTTCTGTGTTCAAGCAGTCTAGCATCGGACTTGACATCTTGAGGTCCCAGGTTCGATCCATGGGTCGGGCAGCAAAAAACAGAAAATGTGTATTTTCAATTGTCTACTAAAAATAACGTTGCCTGGGATTGGATATGTACCCGGTTGGCGATAGGCTTGCCACCTAACACATTGTGTGTCTTAATATCTTCGGCTGGTCGTATGTGCCCTGGTTATGCCTCTGCCTGACCTGTCAGAGATATGGGCGTGAAGATATATACAAAAAGTGTAAAATTGCTAACCCGAGGTAACAATCCTAAACATATTCCACATTAAACCATGACAGTACCGAAACCGAATTGCGGATTAATAATTTAGCAAATTAAATAAAGGCTTCTTTATCCCAAACAAAAGCCATTACCACCATACATAGTGGAATCGTTGATGAAGGTTAAGTTATAAAAGCATTGTTATTAGACAGAGGAAATCGCATGCCGGGCCTTTTAGACCCGCCTACACATACGGTTCGAACTATCGCGATGCCGTACCTATCGACAAAATTAACACTGCAACTGATGTGTCTTTAATACGTCATGAAAAGGTTCATTTTGTGGATTATTTTGTATTTGTATTGTGGTTATTTGGGTTACGGATAGCATTCCGTTATTCCGTAACAGCGGCATGTTTCGCTTGTATCGTTAAATTTATGAGCCATCCGAGAAGTCTGCATTTCATTAGAAATGGCTATTGGTTTTTTGATTACATTGTGATTATATTAAGACCACACATTCATTAGTGATATTAGTTTGTTACTTAGTGAATAGAAATGGATTTTATTGGCGCGTTTTTTGAAAGAGAGGTCATGATTTCGAGGAAGTCCCATATATGTTTCATCAAGATCCGACCTTGGTATCAGTTATACTCAATTTTGAGTTATACATAATTTTTCACCGCCTCTGTTGTCTAGAGGTCCAGATATTGGACATGACTTTTTGAGGTCTCGGTATCGATTCTCGGGTCGGTTAATAAAAAGAAAATATAGTTTTTCCAATTTTCTAAAAAAAAATTGCTTGGGATATGCTGTGCCCGGTTGGTGATAGGCTTGCCATCTATCACATAGTGGGACTTAGTGTCTTTGGCTAGTCGTGGGTGCCCTGGTTGTGTATCTGCCTAAGTCTTCGGGGATATAGGGGTAAAGATACATATTTTTTATGAGCCCAACTACTTTGTCATTTAAAAAAATAACATAATTTTTTGCAGTGTTAGTAACTTCACAGAGTAATTGCGACTCGGTTACGATTTACGATGGAGGTAGACATTTGTGTAATTATTTAGATGTTTGCATTTCAGGGTTTGGATGTGTTTATTAATTTTTTTCATTGGTATTATAAGCATATATATGTATTAGCGTCGTTAATTAATACCCATAACACCAGAATATAATTTGCTCAGTTCAGGGTTACGTCAATTTGTGTAATTTGTCCAGAAAGATTATTGAAATCATTAGACACTAGCTGTCCCGGCGAATTCCGCTCCACCCACTGTTTGTATGATAAAAAACATTTTAATGTTGTTTTTCCTAGTTTCCTGCTTTCCTACTTTTTATCTTTCAAACCTTCCCTAGACTTTCACATATAATTCAAAACCAACATTAGGCAAATCGGTCCAGCTGTTTTGAATTTTCAACCTAACAAATAGCAATTGATTTTAATAAATATATAAGACAATTTGATACCTATTCGTACAATTAAAGTATTGTAATAAATAAAAATTGATGTTACCAAAAACATAACACTTTTGTGTCAAAATAATAAAGTTATATTTATAATAAAAATTATTCGACTAGAAGATAAATTTAAGCAACGATACCATAACAAAATAATAGCATTCCTTTCGCCATTGTAAAATGAAGAAATAATACGAAATTCAATTTACCAAGGAACGTTAGAAGTGTAGTTTAAAGTAAACAGCCACTTTCTGTAATATTAGATCGGTTTTGTAAAATGACAAGAAAAGTAAAGAGAAAAATTACATTGTTCATAAACAAGAGCAACTGCCTGAAAAATTGAAAAAAATTTCCGCTACATCGCTTTAAGCAAAAATTATTACGATAATTGGATAAGCTGTCTTACAAATTTGAGCTTCTGTAACCTACAAGGTCAGTCTTATCCTGTGTGAAAAATAATTACTATTTACTAGCCGACCCGGTGACCTTCTTATCGCTTGACGTTACTAACAATTTGTATTTGAGGAAAATTAAAATATTGTTTTTTCTAATTTCACTGCAATTTTCTTGGGTTTTCTCATCACTGGCTGGTTCTGGCTGTTTAGCGACCGGGATGTAAGATTTATTTTGCCTGCCGGCTACCTAACCATTCGGAGCAGAAAATGACATTATGGCGGCAGGAATGGGTAAGGCTAGCAATCTATTACCAGTGGTCCCGGTGGCAATGACTGCTTCTTCCGAACTGTCCGAATGATGAGATTGCTTCTTCCGAACTCAGAAGTAGAGAGTGAACCTCAGTGAACCTGGACTAACATGGATGAAAATACTACACATAATAATATCAAACCATATGTGTATATTTACCAAAGCGAAACGCAGAGCTAACATATTAATTAGCGAACGTCAAAAAGTTGACATAATTAATATCTTTACATACTCTAATAACTGGTGAATATATTTTGTTAGGCGACGAATTTAATTACGAACATACACGGTGTAGGGTGACAAAGTTGTAATTTTTACAGAAAATATCGACATTTGTCACAATTCAATTAAATATCACCAGATATCATGATGTTAAAAATGTTTTACGTCCTAAAAAGCAGACGTATATTTTAGCCTGGCTTAAAATCAAAAACGGTAAATGCTGCTATTGACTCTTTAGTTTCAAGGAAAAACCTAGTATACATTAAAGTAAGGCCAATTTATTTCTTTTAACACAATTCTAAGAAAGTATTGCTAGTGAATGGAACTAAGTTAGCTTTATTGTTGTGTTTCTTTTTGCGGTGTACGTTTAAATACGAAGCTTATATGCCATAATTGATATCATTTTATATATATGATTTTTATACTATAATCGCTAATCAGTATCATTTCAGCAATAAAAACATGTCTAGTGGTTTAGCTCGTTTAAATGTGAAAACAAAGGGTTTTCTGATACGCTAATTTTTATTAATATAGGGCTTTCTTAAAATTTTATCTAATTAACTTTAGCTCGTTGTATTCCAGGTGCAAGCAAAGGTTAATTAGGTTATTACCAACAAGGCAATTGGTGGTAGAGTTCTGTCCAGCAACGTGTCCGGGTATGGATCCACCGCTTTATCTATTCCTGATGTCTTGATGACTCTGTCATATTCCAGTCTGGAGGGTAAAACTAAAAACTCGGTAAACTTGCACGATGTACTTAACATCTAGGCTACAGGATAGCAACGCCATCTATCTTGGTTGCAATCAGAACAGCCGTGTTCATGATTGCTGATAAAAAACAAAAAATAACTACGTAATGTAGATAATCTCTTACAGTCCTCAAACCTTTAAAAGAAGTTAGTTTACATTTTTTTTCACAATTTTTATCATCGACACTTGGTGAAATAATAAGATTTTTGTTCTCAATATCTGTTAATCAAGTACTTGCAACAATTGGAACCTAGTAACTCACGTTTTATTGCAACCTATTAGCTCGCCTCTGTGGTCTAGCGGTCCGGCGTCGGACTTGACTTCTCCCGGGATCCCGGGTTCTAATCCCGGGTCGGGCAAGAAAAAGAAAAAGTTTTTTTTTCAAGTTTCTAATAAAAAAAATGTTGCTAGGGATTGGATGTTTGCCCGGTTGGCGATAGGCTTGCGACGTATCACAATATGGGGCTTCGTGTCTCCGGCTAGTCGTGGGTGCCCTGGTTGTGCCTCTGCCTACGTCTTTTGGTACATGAGCGTAAATACACTATTAAATCATAATAAATTATTTTTGACTTTTTAGTTCAGCTGGCAAAAGGACGTTCTTAAGCTTTTTAAGCTATTTCTTTTAGTGTTTAACGATATCAAGTGCATAGTAAAGAATAATATGATTATTAGTACATCATAGCAAATAAAATAATAAATGTATAGTAATAATTATAATAATGGAATATAGAAATACAATTTTTAATGGGTTCTCACAAATATTTTTCAGGGTAATTTAATATTGATGACTGACGACCCCACCAGACAAATTTCCGCATTATGAAATACACGACAATGCATAGAATTTGAAGTGACAACTTTCTGTCGACAAGCAGTTAGCTTATTCGTCCCTTATTAGTCATAGGTGCCTATCTTGTATTTGCATCCCAAAAGCACATGTGGTTCATTATTTTATTGCAACCTTTTTTTCTAAACTATGATACCTCTTAAAATATTGATTGAAATGAAATGACGTCAAGGGCATTTTTTAATTAAATATTTTTCATAAATAATATGTTTTCTAAAGTTTAATATTACTTTATCTGTTTGCACAGCACATGTGACGTTAGATCTACAAAATTGATATTATCTTGGGTTTTGCGCTACAATAGGATTTTTTTTCAAATTATTGTTCAACCCTCAGCCCTTGATAGGTGTGTAAAGTTTCAATTCAATTTGACCTCCTAAAGCGGTTAAAAATACGTTCTAATATTTCATTACACAAAGACTAATCAAGTTAATAAAAGTGTGTTTAAAATAATAAATTATGTGAATGTGTACTTTCACTGTTATTTATGGTTGAAAGTTACTTAAATTACATCATAACGGTTTATTATATTGCAATACAGTTTACATTATATTATTAATACAATAAAAATCGGTAGCTTATAAAAACACAGGCCTACACTCATTTTGGTGCCTAAGATTTTATACCTGATTTTTGGTATATTTGGTAAGCTGAATTACATCATTACGGTTTATTATACTGCAATACAGCTTACATTATATTATTTATACAATAAAAATCGGTAGCTTATAAAAACACAGGCCTACACTCATTTTGGTGCCTAAGATTTTATACCTGATTTTTGGTATATTTGGTAAGCTGAATTACATAATTACGGTTTATTATAATACTGCAATACAGTTTACATTATATTATTAATACAATAAAAATCGGTAGCTTATAAAAACACAGGCCTACACTCATTTTGGTGCCTAAGATTTTATACCTGATTTTTGGTATATTTGGTAAGCTGAATTAAATAATTACGGTTTATTATAATACTGCAAATACAGTTTACATTATATTATTAATACAATAAAAATCGGTAGCTTATAAAAACACAGGCCTACACTCATTTTGGTGCCTAAGATTTTATACCTGATTTTTGGTGTATTTGGTTAGCTGATTCGAGAAATCTGGTCACCTTTTTCATATCAGCTCTTGTTCATTAAAATCGATAAGCTATACATCTTTTAGAGAAAGTATTGATTTATGATAAAATAATAAATTAAGAAATTTTTTGAGTGATTTTCTTCAGTGAGATTGTCCTAGATAATTTATACAATTAATGTCATAAAAGTAACTGGCATCT
>NJDC01015442.1:3940-21779 GCA_002245475.1 Calephelis virginiensis
GAAAATTGGAAAAATCCCATTTTCTTTTTGTTGGCCGACCCGGGATTCGAACCCGGGACCTCATGCAGTCAAGTCCAACACCCGGACCGCTAGACCACAGAGGCGATACCAAAACAATAAAATATATATTACTTATATTTAATTATGTATTTGACAGCTAGTGCAACTTCACTTGTTTTTTGAAAGTGTATAGTGTTTCACTTCTTAGAATAGAAGGGGGAAGAGAATTCCACAGACTGATTGCATGAACCGTAAATGAATGTGAAAAGAAAGTGTTACGCAATAGGCAAGCAACAGTAGAACGATTAGGAGAATCTGGAGAGTAAAGAAAATTAAAATGCTGTTTTAGATATTCGGGGCAATAAAGATTAAATAAAATATTGTAGAGAAGGCAAAGGATATGAATATTTCTGCGAAGATAAATAGGGAGCCATTTGAGTTTGGCTCTGTATTCAGAAATGTGGTCAAATTTACGGAGACCAAAGATGAACCGAACACATTGATTTTGTAATCTCTCTAGCTTATTGAATAAGTCCTCTGTGGCATCAGAATAACAGCAGTCACTGTAATCAATAATAGGTATGATGTGAGAGTTCATAAGGGATATTTTTGTTTCAAAGGGAAGGAAATTTTGAAGTGATTTAAGAGAGTGGACAGCATGGTGTACTTTTTTACTGACGCTATTGACATAAGCCGCCCGAGAAAAATCTTCGTTGTATAAAATACCTAATTTTTTAACCGATGGAGTGAGCGAAATAGATGTATCATCATACATAAGAGAGGGTATGTTAATTAATTGTTTTCGCAAATACCTAATTCCAATTATCATAGCTTGAGATTTCATCAGACCAAACATTTATGCCCAAGAGAAAATACGCGTCAGATTATTGTTTAGGGCATTTATAGCATCTGCTACACTCCCGACATTACAATGTCGATAAAACTGGATATCATCTGCATATAATTGAAATTTAGAGGTAATAACAGAAGTGACAGTATTGATAAATAATGAAAAAAGGAGAGGGGAAAGAACTCGTCCTTGTGGTACTCCCGTTACAAGACTGGCCAAATCTGAACTATTATTTTGCAAAACTATTTTCTGCGTTCGACCGCGAAGATATTATGAAAACCAATTAATTGAATGTGCAGAGATATTAGGAGAGTGAAGAACTTCCAAAAGAATATCAAAATCTATAAAATTAAAAGCATTACTGAAATCAATAAAAACGAAGATAGACAGTTGACCATTGTTCATAGCAAAACGAATTTCGTCTGAGACTCTAACCAGTGCAGTAACTGTGCTGTGCCCAGGTAGGAAAGCAGACTGATACGGGCTTAACAAATTATTTTCATGCAAAAAAATTGATCATGCCAATTGATCGTGAACGATATGTACAAGAACTTTGGATAAGAAAGGAAGAATAGATATCGGACGAAAATGAGCAGGAGTAGTAGTAGGATTTGATAATTTAGGTAAAGGATGATATGAGCAGATTTCCAAGCTAAAGGAAAGATACTATTGGATAAAGTAAAATTAAATAAGTGAGGATAGGAAGTTGTTCTGGAAGGAGGAAGTTAATTATTCGTGAACACACGTCATAACCAACGGCTGATGAAAATATATAAGAAATGTGTCTTTTAACTACAATTTCTACAAAAGATTGCAGGCTGAAGGATGATAAGGATGAGGAATGGAAGACAGATTAAGTATGGTTGAAGATTTCGTTGTCATATTTAGGATTATATGTTGTTTTGAAAAATGCAAGTTGAGCACATTTACATCTATATCGCCAACGCTTAAAGTATTCTTTTTTCCAATACCTAAAGGCTTTAAAAATTGCCAGACTTTATCAGAACCGGCATTGGATATAGAGTTGTGAATGTAACGGCGCTTAGTGACACGGCATAATCGAGTACATTGTCTTCGAAAAAATTTGTAACGGGACAGATTATAATCAGACGGAAATCTTATGAATAACCTTTTGACCCTATCTCGTTTATCCATTAGAGCCTTAACTTTAGTATGTAACCAAGGCGCAGGCTTGTGCCTAATTTTAATTTTTCTTGCAGGAGCATGTTTATCAAACAACCCTTAAATAGTTTTATTAAAGTATTCTATCATACCGTCTATATGACAACCTTGCACAACTGGAGTCCAGTCAGCCTTAGCCAAATCACACTTCAAAGCTTCTACATCAATAGCATTGAAACAGCGCTGTACAACAAAGAAAACCTTGCATTTGGGCTTACGAATCCTATAAGAAAGATAAAGAAGGTCATGATAAGAGAAACATGAAGTTAGCTGTCCATAAGTATTTATACATTCAAGCCATGACATGAATGACAATAATAAGATCAAAGAGAGAAGACGTGACATTAGGAGAGTGGTGGGTAGCGGATAAATGCAGAGAATGTAAATTTAGTGGGGATAAAACAGAAAGTAGGCTATATAGGCACGTGAATCGTTTTTGAGAAGGCAAGTGTTAAAGTCACCAAGTAAACGAATGTGATCGTATAAAGGACATAAAGAATGTAAAAGGTTATCTAAAGAAGAAAAATAATTTATATGTAGGGAAGGAGAGTAAAAAACTGCCAGAAGAATTTTCGTAAAATTAACTGTCACTTCCAGAAAAATATACTTTGCCGATTCACTGTAAAGACTTAGTGAAGATGAGATAACTTTACATAGAAGGTCTGCACGGAGATAGATAGCTACACCACCTCCACCTTTACCAGTCCTATCATTCCTAATGAGTTTGACGCCCGGAAGTGAGAATTGGGTAGAAGGTAAAGATGCTTTAAGAAATGATTCAGATATAAAAATGGGCAAAACCGCACGCAAAAACTATTTTTTTATTAAAAATCTATACAAACACCACGACGGTCTGCTATATAACCTTTTTGCTCGCAATTCATAAAGCACACATTCATAAAAGTTTGATTCGTAGTTGTGCAAACGGGAAAATAGACGTTCGGGCATTCTTCACAAGGCACAGTTCGGTTCAGCGGTGGCAGTATTGGCTCTATATATTTAGTCCCCCTGGTAGTTCTCACTGTAGTTGTTCTTCTTCGTTGTGCCGATAGAAATCCCAGCAGTGGGATTATGATTATGAAGAATCTTGCTGAAATAAATAAAAACGTTTTAAGATTCAACTTTTTACCTGGTAGAACTCTTTCATCTAAATAATTCAAAACTATTGTACTTTACAATGTTAACATCAAAAATTATCTAAATAATTTAGACGTAGTAAAAATAATATCTTAACGTCATATCTCCTAAGACATTCATTGAAAAGAAACGATGTTAAAGGCAATTTTATTCAAAACTAATTAAAAAGTATCTTCACGCCCATATCCCCGAATAGGTAGGCAGAGGTACAACCAAGGCTCCCATGACTAGCCGAAGACACTAAGTCCCACAATGTGATAGGTGACAAGCCTATCGCCAACCGGGCACATTTCCAATCCCGACCAACATTTTTTTATTAGAAAATTGGAAAAATCCATTTTTTTTGTTGGCCGACCCGGGATTCGAACCCGGGACCTCATGCAGTCAAGTCCAACACCCGGACCGCTAGACCACAGAGGCGATCAAAACCAAAACTAATTCAAGATGTTTTATTTATTTATTTGGCTAAGGAATAGCATAATGATTTTAAAATACGTTTGCAAATAATTAACTTAATAATTGCTTTTAATATAAAAAATTATAGTGAGTCAACTTTAAAAGAGCTATATGATCAGACTGATTTTTTTATAGAACTTTTTTGCATTACTTTAATTGTTTTTGCAGCGCACGTGACGAATGCTAAGCAATAATAGTATTTTTTTTTTTTTTAGATTTGGCGCCAGATACTGGAGCCTCTAAATATCATCTAATGTTTTCTTAACTACTGTGTTCTCCTCGGCCCTTGATAAGTGTAATAACTTTCATAATCAAATTTTTAATGTAAATGAAAAATATGTCCTAAGATTTCGTTACATAAATACGTAGATACCTACGACGTTAATAAAAACGTTTTAACTCTTTTAGCAAAGAAATTTGAACTAGTAGATAAACAAAAATAGAGAAACTCCTCCTTTTTCCTAGTCGTATCTAGTAACAATAATTGTAAGTTTTTTCTTATGATATTGGAAGAAAAACAAGCAGATAGATTTCCTGATGGTAAGAAATTTACGCCGCCTAGAGACACCAAAGGTGGTAATGGTGCGTTGGCGACCCAAGTCCTGGATGTTTGGCCTCGAGCAAAAGTAAGTTTACTGGTTACCTTATCCCCCAACTGGAACACGTCAATGGCAAGCACTGACGTGGAATAGGTTAAGCAGTGGCACGAATCCGGGAAAGCCGCTACGAAACTTTACCACCTAGTCCGATGTCACAGTGTTAGTGGCGGTAAGCTCATGTTCGCCTTTAACGAGCTACCTGGTAGGAAGGCAGACGCTCTATTCTGCAAAAGAGCCAACACTGTGTATAAATGTATGATTGTCATACTACTAAGCTCTAAATGCTTATACTTGTTCAAAACTCAACCGTATGACGAAGTGGTGGTTTCGTGCCTCGTAGAAGAATCTAGGGCAGCTGATTTACTAATAAAGCAACTCTTAACCGTTATCCATCAGTTTCTTTGTCACTATCACTGTGACTAGCAATAGGTGGTAGAATTTTAAAATCACTCGTTCGAATTAGTACTTAAATTTCGACCTGACATAATATTTGTTCTTCCATTACGTCACATCTGGCCACGGTCGTTTTTTCGGTCTTGATGTAAGAATACATTTAATTCACTTTCGTAAGAGGTTTTACATTCCATGTTAGGGTTGGCAATGCATCAGTAGACTTGCTCAATTACCTTAACACGTCGCCCACATAACTACAACACAGTAACAACATCTATGGTCTTTATAGGTAAATATTATCTCTTACCACCAGGAGAGCAATTTGCTTGTTCGCTATTTTATAAAAAATACAATAAAAAAACAAACCAAGCAAGTGAAAATTCATCTCACAGTTTTTAGTAAAGTAACCTTTTTAAATTATAGCTAACAATTCAGCTCATTTAATGACAATTTTACGACATAATGTGCATAATTAGGAAAACCCATATTTAGAAAAATCTTAATTAAATGATTGAAAAAATGACATCATGATTTTAGTTTTTATGTGAGAGGTCAGTGATTAAACCAACTCTCCTGATGGTAAGAGATAATCGTGGCCTATAGAGACCATAGATGTTGCAGGTGTGTCGCTGTCCAGAGGCCAGGCTGTAAGGCCTATGGTGCAAGTCTACTGACTACCCAACCCTCCGGGCCGGAAAATGGCAGAGTTATTATGGTGGCAGGAAAAGGTAAAGTGAGATTAGGGTTTGCGAATTCTGCCTTGTATTGGTTCCGCGGTCTTTAGATTATATATTCCTGTTGCTAAGAAATACACTTCGTCTAGACACCAAAGTGGTTAATGGTGCCTTATTAACCACAAATAGAGATGTCAAGCCACTCTGGAAATTTTACTAGCTGCTCTAAAACGTTGTAAAGACTGACGCTATGTCGGCAGTGTTATAATAATACTAGCTATTGCCTGCGACTTCGCCCGCGTTTTCACTGAAACCCGTTGTATGATGACATTAAAATAGTTAATCCAGGTCACAATCTATCTGTGTTCCAAATTTCAGACAAATCCGTTCAGCCATTCGAGCGCGAAAGAGTAACAAACATACACACATCCTTACAAACTTTCGCATAATAATATTAGTAAATAGTAAAAGTAGATAAAGTGACATAGTCTGAATCGACTATCTATTTTATTTTAGTGAGATTATGGCATTGATTCTGGAGAATTAGAATAATGTAAAAAAGGTTTTTTTTTTAATTTTTTGATTGATACAAATCCATGAAATTAAATCTAAATTCGTTTTTTGGGTTTCGTACTTGAAAAGAGAAAACGGGACCCGGATGGGATCAGCTTATTTTCTGTCCTTAAGTTTGTCAGGACTTTTTTCTCAGGTACGCGTCGTTATATCAAGCTAAAATTTATATCAAATACTCAAGCCTACTGTCCCTTGAAGCTGTGAAGAAATCAAACTTTTAAGCTAACGCAATGCAAAGACGCAGACGTTTATGCCGCAAATTTTCAAAACTTGCAAGGAAATGCAAACTTTCAGGGTACTTCCCATGAAATTTGATTCTTTCGTATAAAATTTGCAAGATTTTACGAAGCAATATTTTATCGGGTAGGTAATGGAAAAATTGCAAAAATTATAAATTTGAAGTAACATCTTATACATAAAACTATCGTGTCACAATGTTCTTTCCCTTACTCCTCCGAAACGGCTTAACTGATTCTCATGAAATTTTGTGAACATATTGAGTAGGTCTGAGAATCGGCCAACATTTATTTTTTATACTTCTGAGTGTTAGGATGACACACCCCAATTTTTTTTACTGAAATCCAATTAAAAATATAGCAGAACAGCGTTTGCCGGGTCAGCTAGTCATAATATAAAATGTCGTGATGGTTAAATTTTAATTTACATACCTACAGTTTTGTACGGAACCCTCGTGCACGAGTCCGATACTCACATGGTCGATTATTTTTTAATTTCATCTTGTATTCGTTTCATTTTTTCTGCACACAAGTCTAATTTATTACTACTATTAAGTCTACTTTAGTACTACTTTTTTCTACACAAGATAACAAAAATACAATAAAGCTACATCTTATAACTATAGGACTAAGTAGCACTAACCCCGTTTTTGCCACTGTAGCGTCAGTGCTTACCATTGTAGCTGTAGGGTAGAATAACGATTAAACACAAGCAGCAGGCTTTGAAGTTTGGCAATGCATCATTATCGTCATTTGGTATCATTCACATATAAAAAGCGTTTTCGCATCATGAAGAAGTGAAAAGTAAAGTATCTTTACGCCCATATCCCCGAAGAGGAAGGCAGAGGCACAACCAGGGCACCCACGACTAGCTAAAGACAATGTCCCACAATGTGATAGGTGGCAAGCCTATCGCCAACCGGACACATCCAATCCCAAGCAACATTTTATTTTATTAGAAAATTGAAAAAAAAAAACAAATTTTCTTTTTGTTGCCCGACCAGGGATTCAAACCCGGGACCTCATGCATTCAAGTCCAACACCACGTCACGGAAAAGTGTTGCAATAACAAAAAATAGAAGTATATTAGAACAGTTTTATTAGAAATGTATGCATACACCGCGTCTCTGCATGACATAGTCCTTATTTTGACATCTCATGAAGCATATATTTATGAACGTTTCATTGGTGGTAGTACAAACTGGGAGATAGGCATTTGGGCACTCTGAACAAGGTCTTGTTCTGTTTAATACTGGGAGATATCTTTCCATATTGACTTTGCTTCTGGTGGTTCTTCTTGTCCTAGTTGTTGTTGGAGCATGAGCACCCACGAGTAAAGTTAAGAGGATCCCTGAAAATTTATCAAAAAATTATCTTTACGCTCACATACCCGAAGATTTGGTAGAGGTCCAACCAGGCATCCACAACTAGCCGAATACACTAAGTCCCACAATGTGAAAGGTGGTAAGAAAATTGCCAACCGGCTACATATCCAATCCTGAGCAACGTTGTTGCCTTGAGCAACAAAAAAAATCTTTATGTTGCCCGACCCGGCAATGAAATCCAATACTTCATGGAATCAAGTCCTTTATCGGACCGCTAGGCCACAGATAGAAAGTTTTTAAATTTTTTAATAACGACAGATTCTCACCGATGCTTGCATCAGTATCCTTATACGAGTATATATTAATATAATATTAAGATAACGAGTTCAAATTCTACGTTAGGATCATTTATGTCGCGTCATTTATATCATGTATATCAATTTATTGCATTCTGGCTAAATTTTACATAAAATATACTACTATACAGGACTACAACTGAACTGCTCCTAGACGACTAAAGCAATTTTGATGACATTTTTTGTGTGTCTTCAAGGGGATTGGAGAATGGTTTAGATTCACAATTTGGTCCACTGGAAAAAGGTTTTTAATTATTATTTCTTGTAAGAATTCGTTGATTTTGGAATGTTTCACATTAGATCCGACAGATTGCGCTACTATCGAAGCATTAATGTCAAGCGATACGAAGTTTGCTGGGTCAGCTAGTATATATATATAAATGAATCGCCATTTCGCGTGTCATTGCATCACGCATGAATGGATGGACCAATGTTGCTATTTTTTTTAAATTTGTTAGTTATTGAAAGAAAAAGGTTCTTATGAAAAGAAAAACCGGAAAATTGCAGGGAAAATGAGGAAACAATGCTTTCATTCATACAAACTGATAGTAATTGTTAATGCCAAGTGATAGGCTAGTATTTATATATGAAAATTAATCTCCATTTTACTTGGTCATGGCATTATGCCTAACCGGATGGACCAATTTTACTAAAAAAATTTTTTTTTTTTTATGATACTGGAAAGCAAACAAGCAGACGGATTTCCTGGTGATAAGAAATTCACGCCACCTAGAGACACCAAAGGTGGTAATGGTGCGTTGCCAACCTGAGGCCAGGATGTTAGGCCTCGAGCAAAAGGAAGTTTACCGGCTACCTTATCCTCCGAACCGGAACATGTCATGACGTTATGGCAGCTGGAATAGGTAAGGCGGTGGTACCAATCCGGGCGAGTCGCTGCTAAACTCTACCACCTAGTCAGATGTCACGGTGTTAGTGACGGTGAACCTATGCTCGCTTTTTACGAGCTGCCTGGCAAGAAAGGCAGATAGTCTATTCTACAAAGGAGCCCGGACCAACACGGGAATGTCACTTTTTAGCGACAATGGTGGTAATTCTGCTGTTCACAAACTAAACTTATTTTAAATGCATGCTATCTTTTTCAAATGAAACAAAAACAAAAGAGATGGCACATTTTAGATATGTCAGATTAGTCCGAACATGTTAAATTGTGATGTTTTTAATCAACGTTTTCCGAGTGACATATCTGTCTGTCGTCTGTTGAAATGACGTGGGACGGTCTAATTTAACAGCACTAAAAGTATTTTGTCTCTTTCTGTTACTTTCGTTAAAAGAAGACGGCGATAACTTAAAATTAGTTTAGTGAGTGCGCAATAAAATTACCACCAAAAACTTTTTTATAATTTACTTAAAATTTATTTTTTACATTTTCTAGTATTTTATTTATCTTGAGTCCCAAGTTAAAATACCACGAGAAAACACGGTGTGTAATAAAAATTAATTAAAAATGTACCGTAAAATAAAGCTTTCATTTTGTCAACCAGTTCTAAGTAATAATTGCTATTTGCTGACTCCAAAAATTAAGTTGGTAAATTATCTACGTAATTATTCTTGAAGATTTATGACTTTTTTAATGACTGTAATTATGTCGTGAATCCATATATATTTGAAAATCGTAAAAGAAATTTTTGCATTTTTTTTCGAAGTCACGTTTTTTTATTCTTCTATTCTTGTACCACTAGCATCGTTATCAGTGTTCGCCAATATTGCTTTTGCGAAAAACGTATCATAGGTGGACAAAAAATTATGACGGTGCTAATTTTGGCTTTTATAAGTGTCAAGTATTTCTTACCACTACGGGTCCATCTGCCCAAAAACCATAGATATGTTTGTATTTTATTCTGATCTTTGACCTCTTTTAATCGTGAGGATCAAAACTACATGTCTTTTTCCGCATTGTGTGGTCTGAACGATGAAAATGATAGACTTCCAACCGTCTCAAAGATCTGGGGCTCTACCATTAAATCTTAAAGCAGTAATATTTCCATGTTGCTAAATGTCCAAATAAAACGCAATTTTATGTCAAATTTAATGTTAAGATAGTCTTTTTCTGATGAAAATAAAATATTAAATTATTTGATCGCTGGTTGAGTGGCTAGCGTACACGCCTAACTACACCGATCATCCGCGAGGCTCGGGTTCGATTCCCGACGGAGGCAGGCATTTGTGTGATGAACATTTAGATGTCTGCATTTCCGGGTCTGGGTGTTTATTAAATTTATTCTGGTATCTATTTAAGTATTTCTATGAATTAGAATCGTTGACTAACACCCATAACACAAGCATATAATTTGCTTACTTTGGGGTTAGATTCAATTTGTGTAACTTGTCCAGGGATATTTGATTAAGGGTCCATGTATGCTAAAAAGGGTAAAATACGTCAGGAATATAATGTTTTTTTCATAAAAAATAATCATGGATCTTGGTGACAAAAATCTTGGTGACACAAGATTAACATTAAAAAAATTAAAAAAGTTAACCCTTTTTTGAAAGCAAACCCCAGCTGTCTACTTAATTTATGAAAATATCGACACCAGATTTAACATAAACATAGATTGTATATATGCATGCATTTATGCATATTTGCTGTCTGTCTACGCATAAAAAAAGAGTCGAGCGAAACAGGAGGTAATAAACCAAATCGACCGTTGTCATTTTTAAACTAAAAAACCTCTACCTGCATCATTACGATAACGACTAATGGCGACACTGTTAGCGAACGCTTTGTTATACAATTTTCAATATTGTTTTAAAATCTTATACGCTTTTTTCAGCTTCCTTCATTTATGAGAACTAGCTCCAGCACACTGTCATACAACGTAAGAAAAAGTATTTTATATCGTCTTCTGTATAGTCTTGGTATTTACACGTTTAAATGAATATATATAGTTTTAACTATATATATATATTATATGTGTATATTTGTATGTATATAAGGTTCTTTCAAAATAGGTGTTTAACTTTTTGGAAGTGTTTTCAGTACAACACAAAAAAAACGAAACATATGTCACTTTTCCTAAATAAAAACAACTCTCAACGAAATTATGGATGACAGTTTGTATCAAAATCTGTTGTAGGTTGAAGTAGTTGCGGGTAATATTCTAAAAGTCTGTCGGGTAATTTTTAATGGCTAAACTGCATCGATTTTACAACTTTATTTGTTTAATACCCAAGTACAAAGGTACTTTTTTTTTCAAAACTCGACTCTCAAAAGATGTATAATTGGGCAAAAGTTTGTTTGAAAATTAAATTACACTGACAAAGTTGTAACATAATCCTTTAATAGTCAAAAGGCATCAGGAACTGAATACAGCGACCCATATAACTTAATTTGACCTCTTCACTCTTGAAAGGGTTCAAGCAGTTCATCTTGCATATATTTGGATAGGTTTTATTGTTTGAACCACACACTGGAATGTAGATCCTTGGGCATTCGTCACAGTTTTGGATTTCCTCCAGAAGGGGTAAACTGTCGTTTACTCTGGTGAAGTACCAATCTTGGAACTCTTGGATTTTGGCAGGATTGATGGGAACGTTTTCTGTTGTACTTTTTGGTACTGTATACCATCCCCATCCCATGACTGCGGTGGTAAAGGCTGAAAAGAAACATGGATTTTTAATATAATAAAAGTAGAAGATCCGAAAATCGACTTACATCGAGGTCATAATTGAATAAAACATATTTTTAGTCAAGTAGGTAAGTATATTCGCGATCATAATAAAAGTGGGTTGCCTAAATAAATCTTGGACCGAATATTTTTGAATATTTACAAAAAATGATTTTCGTGTTTCCAATTTTTTTTTCAGGCAACTCTATGTATCAACATATATTGTATGTTAAAATTGTAATAAAACTGCATATATGTTGATATTTTTTTTTCTATCATCCGATCCTGTGAAAGTAACTAGCATCGACAATTATCTGTTTATACCTGGCAATCCAGATAAATAACAGGCAACCCAACTTCTGCAACTTCGTTTTATATCTACTTTAAGTCGAAATAAAATCTTAATATTCCACCAATTAATGAGTAAAAATCATTTTAAAAAATAAAAACAAATGTCCCTAATTTTTTAGGTAACCAATTTTTAATTTATTTTCTGATATACTAAATTTGTTATTAAGCCGGTTTCATGCTATTATCAGCTCGGTGTAGGTAACTTCGGATCATAGACTATTTTGATTATTTTCCTTTTGCCGTGCCTTAGGATTATTCATACCCCTAAATAGATATAATCCTGAAATAATAAAAAATCATTTATCCCTGACAAAACCTATACGTAATATCTATATCAAACAAGCTTTCAAACACAATAATCGTATTAGCATCGATCTAACCGTTCAAAAAAAAAACACACACAACACATACACACAAGTAGGCTGAAATAATAAAAAAATATTAATTCTTGACAAAATCTACATGTAATATATCGATCACGTCTGCTTTTAAAACAAAAATCGTATTGGAATCGGCACAACAGTTCAAAAAATACACACACACACACACGCACATATACACACATGAACACATGCACACACAGACACACACACACACACACAAACAAACACACACATACACACACACACAGGTAAACGCACACACACGCTTTGTTTATAATACAAAATTGAAAACACATTTGCTTTTTGTTTATAGACCTGGAAATTGAACTAACTATTGTCAACAGTTTGGCCTGCGTATTTAAGTCATTTGTTCTCTCAGAGAAAACTGTTGAGGTATTGACATGAAATTCGCCATTCACGCATTTTTTTATGATATTGGAAGACAAACAAGCACCCACTACTAGTCAAAGACACTAGGGTATTTCAATTATTAGAAAATTGAAAAAACACAGTTTTAACAGACTACAGAAGTCGATCTCAGTAGTTTATGTAGTCAACGTTTACACATAGACCACAAAGGCTATTTACTACATTTTCTGATCATATCCCCGAAGAGGTAGGCAGAGGCACATCCAGGGCACCCACAACGAGCCAAAGACACTAAGTCCCACATTGTAATAGGTGGCAAGTTTATCGCCAACCGGGCAAATTGAAAATACCATTTATTTCTTTTGGTGGTCGAACTCGGGACCTTATGAAGTCAAGTCCAACACCTGGACCGCTAGACCACAGAGACGATAATATGTATGGCAATATAATATATGTTACATGTAAAAAATACCCATTGTACCCATATCAAAAATCGTATTTTATTAATTTTGATAAGACCTAGTAAAATCGTACAACCTCAAACTCCACATAAACAAGAAAGTTTAAACTTCCAATTGAAATTAGAACGATTTATTTTTTTATTTGAAAAGTTTTAGAACGTCGCTGTTTGAACATTCAAAGTTTCTGAACTACGGAAACTTTTATGTACTCAACCTACTTCAAAAACAAGATGTTTAACATACTTTTTCATGTTTTTATTTCTACGTTTTTGTTAAACAGGTATTTTAGGTAAGCAATAATGAAATAAATATCATATCTAATTTATCTAAATAGAAAAAAAGAAGAGTTTTGGCGCCATCGGAATAAAAGTTGGTCACAATTATTTTCGTTAATATTTAATTTTGTTAAGTTCTAGTCCACCATTTTGATGTACACATAAAAAAAAATTTCAAATTTCTCTAAATGAGCTTGAGAAAGGGCCGACTCACAAAAACTGGACCTCACCGCTAGAGTCGGAAGTAGCGTCATTCCCGATTGTAGCGGCGCGGCACTATTTATTTTAAGCAGAGTAATATTTTTTAACAACAAATAAGCAATAGGTTTCTCGCTATGACCTATGGTAGAGAGTACAGACATGTCTATGACGCCGCAACGCCGCAACGCCGCAACGCGCTTATTGTCTTGGCCCTAAGGGAGTCATTGCTTTAACCAAGAACTTGACATGACTTTTTTTAAGCTATAATAATTTAGACTGGATTTCGCTAAATCGGGTGACTTTGATGCAAACTTAAACTAGAACAATGACTAATGTTAACACCAATCACAAAAACTAAAAAATAAAATAAAAAATAAGAGTTCATTGAGCGTTTAAATTTGAAATATGAAATGGATTTAGAACTGGAAAGTTTTTTCTTTTCTCATAAATGTGTGCGTTCTAAATTTAAATCTGTGTGGTTTAACCATGAGCCAGTTTGTGCGTTCCTTTAATGTTTAAAACGAAATATATCAACTGATATAAGAGTTGTGGCAGTAGGAGAAGGAAGGTGGTACGATTGTACTAATTTAGGGGAGTTGTAGAACTTTATCAATTGGTTAATTAATTATGCTCGAAGGCCTAACTTTGTCTCTGTATACGTATCCATATCAGCACGCAAGGATACTTACTGGGTGGGCAGGAAGTATCGAGTGCCAAGTGTGCCAACATTCACATTTATATCTGTTTTGTCCACGTTTCATCTGCCATTTTTTCCACATGTTCGAATCATCTCAGCATGCCCTTTCTCATTTTTACAACGTTTTTTTTGTTCCCACTTATCCTTTGACCTTGCTGTTGCATATGCGATTAGCGAGAGTTACACCACAGATTTTGCGTCGCACTTTCATTTAAACTGTCTTAATAGTAAGTAAAAGTACAGAATCATACAAACCGAATAGACTCGCTCTTGCTCTTACTCAAAACCTCACACTGTTCCCTGCACATTATCTCCTTTACACTTTACATATACTTACAGTTTAGTTTTATGTATACTTAGTAATGCGTATAAACACTTTATATGTGTATAAACACTTTATGTGTGTATAAACACTTCATGTGTGTATCAACACTTTATGTGTGTAAAAACGTTTTATTTTGCTGTTGAAAGTAGTAAATTATTACGAATACCATGTTTGGATATTTGTTTTTGGAAAAGTGCAACGAGCGCAGGTCATAAAAACTTTTAGTACGAGTCCGTCATAGGAAAATTTAGGCGAAGCAAAACTCCAAAAAAGCGACTCCAATTTCATTACCAAGTCGCGATTGGTGTTTTTTTTATCTCTTATCATCAGCCTTTGGCGGAATTCAATTTTGAATATAATTTATTAACGAAATGTTATACAAAATTTGTATTATTATGAATAGAACTTTAGAACTGGTTTAGCGGTTCAGTTGTTGGACTTGATTGCATGAGGTCTCGGGTTCGAATCCCGGGTCAGGCAAGAAAAAGAAAATTGGGTTTTTCCAATTTTGTAATAAAAAACGTTTCTCGGGATTGGATATGTGCCCGGTTGGCGATACCCTTGCCACCTATCACATTGTGTAACTTAGTGTCTTCGGCTAGTCGTGCGTGCCCTGGTTGTGCCTACCTCTTCGGGGATATGGGCGTGAAGATACTTATTAGAACTTTGGGCCTGATGATGCTTGTATAGTAAAACCAGTAAGCTAAATATAATAATAGAAATACATTATGGCAAGTACAAGTGATAATAATAAACTGTGTCTAATTATTTAGACACAGTTTATTATTATCTACTAAATACTAAAGTTCTATAATTAACATGTTTTGGTAGTTCATTTACATAAGGTAGAGCATAATTTCAAGGTTCATTTTATTATCATCCAACCACTCGTATATTCAATAGTATATAGGTAACTTATAAGCCACTAATCTGATTTTAATAAAATTTATATGAAATCTTTTTAAAATTATGGACTGCCTTTCGAAATCAAATCGAAAGCAGTTTTTTGTTTTCCGAGCAATCACTTAACACACATAGAAAAAATGTTCAGTCAAATTGATAAATTTGATATTTTTGGAGTCGGTTCAAAATGTACTAATAAATATACATATTACACGTTATTATCATTTACTAAATCTATTCTATCAGGAGAGAATAGTTGTAGTAAACTATAAATATGGGTTTTTCTAGTTTCCTAGAACTTTTCCCATTTTATTATCTTTGAAACCTTCCTTGACTTCTACAAATAATTTAGAACCAAAATTAGCCAAATCGGTCACGTCGTTCGGACGTTATGTGCTTATATATATTTTAGTAATTGTTTTTTTAAAGTTAACTAGCTGACCCAGCAAACTTCGTATCGCTCGACATTAATGCTTCGATAGTACCGCAGTCTGTCGAATCCAATGTGAAACATTCCAAAATCAACAACTACTCATTATTAAAAAAGTTATTAAAAAAAAATCCAGGAGACCAAACTGTAAATCTAAACCATTCTCGAATTCCCTTGAACACACACAAAAAAAATCATCAAAAGGAGTTCAGTGACAATAGTAATAAAAAAATAAGAATGAGAGTACAAAATGTTATCTTACACAGAGTCAAAAGCAATTCGCTTAATAACATCATTGATTCCATATTCTCAAAGGCTGGAAGTGAAGTTTTTATCACAACTGAACAATTATAACCTTAATTGCTATTGGTATCTTAATAGTCTTATAAATCGACAATAATGGCTACTTTTTTGCAATGTTGAAAATTTTATGACTTAATTAAGACGATGAATTTAAATATACATCGTTATTACTTTTAACGTTATTAAAGAGAAGGAGAGTCTATGTTACCTATTCATTACCGCCTTACCTATTCCTGCTGCCATAACGTCAGTGCTTGTCATGGACGTGTTCCAGTTCGGAGGATAAGAGCCCGAAAACTTACTTTTGCTCGCGGCCTAAAGTAACTTCTGGTCGTTCAATGATCGAAATTCGACCACAAAAAAAATTCAATTATAAGTTAATATTTTAAATATAAATCATTTCAAAATTATGTTTAATCATTATTAAGGTTCTATTGGTGATTATCTGTTTGATGAGAACGCCATCTTCATTTATCATGACCAACTAACTACTTTGTTTCTAAGCATTGTTAATATAGTTTGCGCGCCATCTTGATCTTTTATCGATATCAGTATTTTTGTATGTATTTGTGTATATAATGTCTATAACGCATGGTACTATGTGTATTTTTTTAGTGATTTAACGCATTACTATTGAATACGTTAGCGCTCGGCACTTCTCCTACACATAAACTATAAGTGCGCCAAATTTCATACTCCTCCTTCAGCCCATTTTTCGTAAAGAGGGATCCAAAGTTTTTGCTTCATGTATTAATATTATGATAACACATTATACAACAGTTTTGTAAGATATCGCATTTAGGAACAATTAATCACAAGCGTTTTTATCTGCTAAATATTCGGCAATGGCATTAAAACCTTTCTCATGCACCTAATTTCAACTTGACATTTTTTATTTATTGGCTGGAAGGTCATTCATATACATATAAATTGACCCAAAAAATGGCTTACTCTGTGGAGATGAGACACGTGCCCAGAAGGATTATTTTTATTCCTTGTATTGACACAGTGTATATTACACAAGAAACTTACAGGTAAATCTGGAGACTAAACTATCTAACATTACTAAGTCATAAAAATCTCAAGACCAGATTTTGACTTGGGTGTCCATATTTTCTATCGGAATAGTTTTTTTTTATTTTATTGAATCAGGCGTTACTTTGCGGAAATCCCTTATAGCAGATGTAAAATAAGCCTTTATTTTGCTAATTCCGCGTAAGCAGTGTAACTGTTGTTGCAAATAATCCTCCAAACGACACAGAATGTGACAAGCCTAACTGTCGTTCCCACCACCCACCTCCGCGACCAGAACACGAATATAGGAAGAGCTCGGGAAATAATATAAATTGTCACGTTCTTTACATGTGACAACCCTACTTAAAGTTCCCACCTCCCACCCCCGCGACCAGACCACGAATATAGGAAGAGCTCGGGAAATAATATAAATTGTCACGTTCTTTACATGTGACAACCCTACCTAAAGTTCCCACCACCCACCTCCGCGACCAGACCACGAATATAGGAAGAGCTCGGGAAATAATATAAATTGTCACGTTCTTTACATGTGACAACCCTACCTAAAGTTCCCACCTCCCACCTCCGCGACCAGATCACAAATAGAGTCCGAACCCGGAAAACAAAACCACTTGTCACGTCCCAGTGCTAAATTCACAGTTACACTGCTTACGCGGAATTAGCAAAATAAAGGCTTATTTTACATCTGTTATCGGAATA
>NJDC01015442.1:22110-32848 GCA_002245475.1 Calephelis virginiensis
CCTGTGCAGCGAGCACGTGTTCTATGAGTTGCCTGGTCGACAGGCACATGGTTTATTCTACTCAATGGAGGTTTATTCTATTAGTCATCTCACGCTGAGGTGAGATGACCAATACAAGCAAAATTATATGCTTTTTTTATGATATTGGAAGGCAAACAAGCAGACGGATTTTCTGCTGGTAAGAAATTTCCGCCGCCTAGAGACACCAAATGTGGTAATGGTGCATTGCCAACCTGAGGCCGGGATGTTAGGCGTCGAACAAAAGTAAGTTTACTGGCTACCCTCCGAACCGGAACACGTCATGACGTTATAGCGGCAGGAATAGGTAAGGAAGTGGTACCAATCCGGGTGAGTCGCTGCTAAAATCTCCCACCTATTTTGATGCCACGGTGTTAGTGACGAGCCGCCTGGCAGGAAGACAGATAGTCTATTCTGCAAAGGAGCCCGAACCAACACGGAGAAAATATAGTTTTTTTCATTTCAAGCAAAAGTGGATTAGTTACATAGTTTTATTATTCGGCTTATTTGGAAAATATTCATTTTTCTAAAATTATTAACTTCAAACCTCAAATGTGTAAAAAAGCAGACATTTGTTTACTTTAAGAAGATTATTTATATCGATATAATAAAAGAAAACTTTTGATGGTTTTTGTGCTTATAATGAACAAAATAGTGTGTACTTATGTTATACATTTTAATTATTGTAGACCTATAAGTAATCATCAATCTCGGTCCATTCGTTCAAGCTTGGTGCTATGACTAAGGGAAATGGGGGATACATTTTTATATACATAGATGTCACCGTAAGATTATTAAATGTAGAGATCTTTATTTTATAGCCTATCTCGTAAGATTTTAAACGGCCTGATTTTTTTTATGATATTGGAAGACAAAACAAGCAGATGGATTTCCTGTTGGTAAGAAATACACGCCGCCTAGAGACACCAAAAGTGGTGATGGTGATTATTTGTGAACTATACCAAAACCATGTACATTTAACGCATTATTTTTAGACATTTTGTAATTAGTTTATTGCAAATCGAGTGTTTAGATCTTACGGTGTAATTTTGCAAAGTTTTCGAACCGATGACACAAAAACTTTATACAAGGATCACTTTAATTGAAAGAATTAGTGAAAACTAAAATATAAGTAGCCATGTAATAATTTTAATTAAATATTACACAGACCAACGCAAGTAATGTAAACATCAGGTAAATTGCAACAGAGACGTTCAGAGAACAGAAAGTTCAGAAGTGAACAGAAGTGAAAACTTGAATATTAACGTTGTGCATTTTTGATATTTTGGAATGGTTAGGGAATAATTTTGCACGAATTGAGTGTGAAAGTACCATAATATATGTGGTAGATTACAATATTCATTTATTGCACTATCGTACACAAACATGACAACACGCATATTCACGCAAGCGCTCTGCGCCGTCTAATTCGCGAAGGCGCCATGCGCCATCTTACTGATTTTCGATCAGGTCACGTATTCTAACGCGAGTTTAGACGTTTTTACCCATTCCAAAAAAAGTGCGCAACGCCACTAAAGAAGTTTTCACTTCAATACTATCTTGAATAACATCCACATTAGAAATCCAAAAATATCTGACAGGGCCCAGTTCTGACCATTTTAATGGATGAATTCGTCTTTTTATTGTAACATGCTAACCGACATTCATTGACGTAGGTGTAGTTATCATCAGCACATATTGGGTAATAGACCCTTGGACAACTCTTGCAGTCTCGAGTCGGTATAATAGCGTGCAGTGGAGTCACATCATGAGTTAAATAGGGGAAGAAGTCTTCAAACACTTCTTCTGATTTACGAATTGCTCGATCATAACCCATCATCCCCAACCAGGTCTTGGTGATGACAACGCAGATGAAAGCTGTAAATCACACTTCATGTAGTTTTGGCAAATGAATTGTTATTCACTAGAAGGTCGCCTTTTAGAGACAACTCTGAAGCGATAAGACCATCTTTGAGTAAATTTAATTAAATTGTGAAAATATAATGTTATAATAAATAAAACATTGCAAATATTTAAAAAAAACGACGGGTTGCACTCCGGGAGTGTCGGCAGAAATGAAAACTTGAATATTAACGTTGCGCATTATTGATGTTTTAGAATGGTTAGGCAATAATTTCGCACTAGTTGCTTTATTTATCAGTATGAAAGTTCAACCATTTACGTGTTAGAATACAATATTCATTTATTGTGCTATCGTTGGGATGTATGGTCGATGGCTATCGTACACAAACATGACCATACGAACATACGCGTAAGCGCCCTGCGCCGTCTAAACGAAACAGCAGACGCAGGCACACATTTTCGCCACGCCGTAGAAAGAGAGGGCTACACTTCCTCTCCTACGCTGCGCTGGCTGTTTACTCTCCATCCGTCTTAGGCATTTTCGATCAGGTCACATGTCCTGACGCGAGTTTATAAGTTTTCACACAATCCAAAAAAAGCGCGCAACGCCGCTTATGAAGTTTTCACTTCAAAAATTTAAATACTCACACAAAATAGCAGCAAGAAATAAAAAACGTTTCATGATGGTTCGATTAAAAAAACTTAAACCTATTAATGAGTTTGAAGTTAATTACTATTTAAGATTTATCAAGCGATTTACGACGATGTTTGTGATAACAGCATCTTTGCATACTAGTGGAAGTCATTAAGTTGTATGAAACATACTTTTGGTCTTTCCAAACCTTTGATAAAAGTTTTCACTTATAAAATAATACTACTGTGCTCCAGTCTGGAGGGTTAGGTAGGTAGTCTACCGATATATAAACGTACCAAGAATCCTGATCACTTAGCGACGCACCTATAACGTCTATCGTGTCTATTGGCCACGGTTGCCTCTTACAATCTGTGTGCTTGTTGACTATCATATGAAATTAAATACAAAAAAAATGTTATCCGATATTACCCGAGGGTGGTGTCAAGAGTCTCCGAAACCGGCGTGTTTGTATGAAAAGGGTTAATTAATGTGAATAAGCCAGACAGGTTTGTCAGGATCGTGAGGTCTGGCACTTGATACTCTCTGCCTACCACGTAAGGGACTAGGCTTGAAGATATGTATGTATGTAAACAAATATCAGGGTTTTAAAATTAATTTCGATATTTATAAATGTTGTGCTATGTGTTGTTATAATTATTATAATTTGTTTAATTAAGGTTAGATCAATTTGGTACTTCATTAAATAAAATTATTGGTCAATTAATTATCATTAATATTGAATAATTATGTTTTCAGCAATCAATTAAAGTTACCACCTTGAAGATTTTTAATAAGAAGAGAAATGGATAATGTTTGGTTAAAAAAATCTCTAAAATTAGTTTTTTCAGTATACACAATATTGATGTGTGTATTTATATTGACTAGTAAGTTGGACATTGTATTTATTGTACATAAACGATCCAAAACATAGATTCAGATTCAAATTAGATTATTTACGTGGATAATGCAATTTGTACTTGTGCAAGTCGATAATATTACAAAACTACCACGGGATCGATATCGGGACCTCACGGCTCACACTGCGAAAGTGGTAAAAGAAACTGAGCAGAACATACACCGTCTAACCTAAAATTACGCTTTCCACCATCGCATTTAAGCACACGAGTATATTTTTTTATAATATTGGTACGCAAATAAGCAGACGGATTTCCTCATGGTAAGAAATTCACGCTGCCTAGTAACACCAAAGGTAGTAATGGTGCGTTGCCAACCTGTAGCCGGAGTTTTAGTACTCGAGAAAAAGTAAGTTTGCCACTACCTTAGCCCTCCGGCAAGCGGTAAGCGTTGACGTTATGGCGGCAGGAATAGATAAGGTGGAGGTACCAATCCGGGCGAGTCGCTGCGAAACTCTGCCACCTAGTACCACCAGATTGCAATTCTCGTAGAATTTGACATTTGCATACAGACAAGGTGTCTTTAATAATATTTGCACTAACACATCTATAAATGACGGCAAAACTTTGGACTCATTTTTACGAAAATTGTGCGGACGCAGGAGCATAAAATTTGGCACACTTATAGTTTATGTGTAGTGCAGAACGCTAATATTTTTCAATAATGCTTTATTATTCTAAAGTACATTAAATCAATTAATAAAACATTACCCACGTGACACACACAAACAAATATATTAATGTTGACGATACAAGATCACAGATGTCGCACTAACTATTCAGGAAACAAAGTAGTTGGTCTTAAGAAATGAAGATGGCATTCTTATCAACAATAAATTAAAATTTGGATAGTTAAATATTAAAATGGTCGAATTTCAACCATTGGGCAACCACTAGTATATATATAAATTAATGACTTAGGCAGTGAGGCGCGTTTACCCAGGTGAGACGATATCTACCTTCAAAACCACTTAAAATTATATGAAATGAAGCTTGTCTCTAAGAGGCATTTTATCCTTCTAATTATTTATTTGCCGAATATCTTAATTCATTTCTTTTTGTCATTAGGTACTGTTTATACATAAATACTTTTTATCACTTCATAGTATAAAACAAAGTTACTTCCCCTGTCCCTACTTCCCTATGAAATAAAATAAAACCACGCAACCAATTTTGTTGCGGGTTTTTTTTATAGATAAATTGATTGAAGAGGAAGGTTCATATGTATATTTCCTAACTGTACGAAGCCGGGGCGGGCTGCTAATAAAATATCATAAATCATTTATTTCTTGTTCGAACATATTATGTTTTATAAGGTCGCTCCTGTGGTCTAGCGGTCCAAGTATTGGTGGTTGGATGGACAGGAGGTGGATTTAGAAATTTTCTAATAAAAAAAATGTGCTTGGGACTGGATATGTGCCCTGTTGGCGATAGGCTTGCCATCTATCACATTGTGGGACTTAGTGTCAAGTCGTGGGTGCCCTGGTTGTGCCTCTGCCTACCTCTTCGGGGATATGGGCTTGAAGATACTTACCTACTTTTTTAAAAAAATACAAAGTCCAAATGTTCCGTCATTTACACGACATGCAAGTATTTTCGATTCCTAGCTTTATACTTATTCTACGCTAAAATTTTACAATATTCACTATTACGAGTACTACCTATTACATAGTTTATTATTCTTATCAAACTTTATATATCATAACAAATGCGAAATTATTTATTTTTAATAATTTATTATACATTTTACTTATTCTTCATTCATATATCGTTACGAATACGCATTTCATTAAAAAATACATTATGAAACAATTTTAAATTATAATTATTATATTTATAAAGTATTTTCACGCCCATATCCCCGAAGAGGTTGGCAGAGGTACAACCAAGGCACCCACGACTAGCCGAAGACACTAAGTCCCACAATGTGATAGGTGGCAAGCCTATCGCCAACCGGGCACATTTCCATTCCCGACCAACATTTTTTTATTAGAAAATTGGAAAAATCCAATTTTCCTTTGTGTTGGCCAACCCGGGGTTCGAACCCGGGACCTCATGCAGTCAAGTCCAACACCCGGACCGCTAGACCACAGAGGCGATATATATTATATTTATAATTTAACAAAAATAATGTTTTTTCCGAATTCAGTTACAATATTTATCTCATAGCTACTTTTATATGTATAATATTCTGTAATAGTCTAGAAACATTTATCATTAAGCCAATCGTGGAGTTATCTTTTAAAAAGTTTTTCTTTTAATTCTCCTCATATTATTTGGAAGATCATATTCCGGAGCTATCTTTTATATATAACAAAACTGTAGAAGAGTGAATTCTATACATGGAAGATATGTTAAAAAAGTATAGTGACCTCTGTGGTCTTGCGGTTAAGGTTGGACTTAACTTTTAGAGGTCCTGGGATTGATTTTTCTAATATTCTAATAAAAAAATGTTGCTGTGGATTGGATATGTGCCCGGTTAGTGATGGGCTTGCCACCTGTCACATTGTGGTACTTAGTGTCCTCGGCCAGTCGCTGTGCCTCTGCCGACCTCTTTGGGGATATGGACGTGGAGTTACTTTAAAAAAAACCTCAGAACACACTTTTTAATTTTTAGAATTTCTGTCTGTCTGTATAGTGACCACTATTCACGATATATGTACTAAACTGTAGGATTATTTTTGAATCTCGGTATCATTCGAATTGGAAATTGAAGTCGTATATGTCATTTTGGGTACTTTTGAACGCAGTACTGACGGGTTATTAACATGTTGTAAAAGTGAAGTAAAGTATCTTCACGCATATATCCTAATGGTATAGGCAGAGGAACAACTACAGAGTGGTAGCTTATAGTAGTTAGGGTTATATCTAATTATATTTCAAAATTTTGTTCAAATATTAAAACATAATATATTAAAAATCTTAATAATAAATTTGAATAATTTTAAAGATATTTGCTCGCCACAACGTGGTAAAATATGTTGGTCTTAACAAATTAGCAGCTTTTAACGCACATTCTCAGGAAATAAATAATTTTCATTTTTCAGATAGTTAAACTAGTTATAAATATAAATAATTGGCTTAAAAGCTAAAGTGTATGCAATTAAATAATATTTTTTTATTAATATTAAAATATTTGCACACCAAAATATGGTAGAATATGTTGATATACCTAAATATTTTTGAAACATCTCATTTACACACATATTCCGCAAATAAATATTTTTTCTTTCTTTCAAAATAAAACCACCACATACAACCCACGAATAGCCGAAGACACTTAAAGACACACGAAGAAGTCCCACAATGTGATAGGTGGCAAGCCTATTGCCAACCGGCCACAAATCCAATTCCAGACAACGTTATTGTTATTAGATAATTGAATAACATCCTTTTTTAATTTTTCGTTGCCCGAACCTGGAACCTCGAAAAGTCAAGTCATACCGGACATTTTGTTTGTGCCAAATAAATTCAACGAATCCGATAAAATAATTTATTGTTCACTACTAACTTAATGTTAATAATTCGCCAGTATTGTGTTCAAGAGTACCAAAAATGACATACTCGATCCCAATTTCCAATTTTGCATAAATCGAGCTTCAAGAGTAACCCTACAGTTCGTAACAAAATTTCGCTGGTACTTTGTGTTTTGAGAAAGGTTTTAGGATACTTTTATTCCGCTCCTTAAAAAGGTTCCCGTGGGAAAGGTTAGGGAGTTAAAGCTCATTAATGTGTTATTCAATTTAATTTATTCGATTTTGATTTGTAAAATGTTTTGTTTGTATTATAAATTTTCTTACATAAATAATTTTTAAAGAAAGAAAAAATTTCGCCCCAGACAGGATTTGAACCTGTAACCTTTCGTCTCAAGCCGACGAATGCTCTAACCAATTGAGCTACTGAGGATTCAAGTCCATAGAAAATTTATCCCAAGCACAGGGCAAGTGCTAAAATAAAAATACGTTACATAAATAATGTTGCCCGGGATTGAATATGTGCCCGGCTGGCGATAGGCTTGCCACCTATTACTTTGTGGAACTTAGTATCTTCGGCTAGTGCCGTGGGTGCCCTGGTTGTACCTCTACCTATACCTTCTGGGATATAGGCGTGAAAATACTTAAAATGTGCTTCACAGATCGTTACGCAGTTTAATTTTTAAATCGTAGGTTTTGTAGTTTGAAAATCATAGACATAACAACACTCAGTATAAAGCGACTAAATAACTTAAAATCCGAAATGTAGGGATACATTTAAACTAACAGGTCATCTTACATATACATACATATATTCAAGCCAAGTCTCTCCTGCAGGGTAGTCTGAGAGTATCAAGTGCCTTATCATATATCACTTAAAATATGATTGACCATCACTGACTATTAAATGAATAACAATTGTGTATTAAAATTTTTAGTATTTTTTGTGTAATAATACACTTGCACTTATATTTAGGTTTAACCCGAGACGGAAAAAGAGAGGTGTTAAAAATATGACGTGTCTCCCTATTTTTCAGACTTTATCTTTCCCTCTCTATGTATACTACTAGACGAATTGATAAAATTTAATACGGATTTAACCTTGGAACCTGAGAAGATCGACATAATTTTAAACAAAATTACAGAAAAGTTTTGTTGGGCGATATTGAAAACTTTTAAGTTTATGATAATGTATTTAGTAATTAAAACATATATTTATTTCGTTAAATATATTAAAAGTTTTGGCGCATTTTTGTAAACATAACATAACCCACTGTGTTTGTAGCGAATAATGTATTTTAGAAGATAATGAACAAATTATCTTTGTGGTCTAGCGGTCCACGTGTTGGGCTTGACTCCATGAGGGTTCGATTCCCGGGCTGGGCAACTAAAAGAAAATGAAGTTTTTCCCATTTTCTTATAAAAAATATTGCTCGGGTTTGGATAGCCCAGTTGGCGATAGGTTTGCCACCTATCACATTATGGGACTTCGTGTCTTCGGCTAGTCATAGATGCCCTGGTTGTGCCTCTGTCTACCTTTTCGGGGATATATGCGTGCAAATACTTTTTATTTTAGTAACCCGTTCTGATGATTACAATTAGTCGTTCATAGGCACCATAAATAACTGATTCATCGCTATCTGATGGCCGCCATGTTACCATATCAAGTTTTTAGACTACATTACCTTCCTGGAAACACGACATTGACGATCACTGATGTCAAATAGATAAGATGGTGATACCAATCCGGGTGAACTGCTGTCCAACACCTATAATACCTACCACCTGTTTATCTGCCTTCCAATGACATAAAAAATACTTGATTATATTACAGATGTAAGCTGTTGGCATTATACAAGTGATGAATGGGTCAAACGTGTCATGAAGAACTTCCAGGTCTGGCCACCTTACCAGCTTCCTCCTCACAGAAGGCCCCATGACATGGAGACTATCTTCAACTGTGAATGTCCGAAAGTCTACTGGCCCTGCTGTGGTAGCGACAATGTTACCTATGTCAATCATTGCATTGCCAACTGCATGAATGTAACTGTACGTAGAATGGGCCCTTGTATCACGTACAGACGGACAGCTATTAATTTAGAATCAACTGCTGAGGAAGTAGATGATTGATAAACGCCTTGAATGAATGAATGGATGAATGAATGAATGTAATTGACAATAATTCAATTGCAGTAAAACTGAATAAAAAGTGACTTTGATATTTTTTTATGTCAGTGGAAGGCCAACAAACAGACGGATTTTCTGATGGTAAGAAATTCACGCCGCCTAGAGACACCAAAGGTGGTAATGTTGCATTCCCAACCTGAAGTCGTAATGTTAGGCATTGAGCAAAAATAAGTTTACCGGCTACCTAACTCTCTACCGAAACACGTAAACGGCAAGCATTAGACGCTATGGTGGCAGGAATAGGTAAGGCGGTGGTACCAATTCGGGCGAGTCGCTGCGAACTCCACTACCTAGTAGGACATCGTGGTGCTAGTGACGGTAAGCCTATGCTCGCCTTTTACGAGCTGCCTGGTAGGAAGGGAGATAGTCTATTCTGCAATTTTTATTGCATTTGATTATTTCTTTTGGAAAGCTAATAAGATGGTCCCATATAATGCGGGCACGATAATTGAGATCGGGTCAAGATAATCGAGATACATGTAAATTTATGCATAACTCATAAATCTTTAGTTTAATGTTGGAACAAATTGTATGGGACTATCAAATTATACGGGGCCGCCTCGTTGGTCGAATAGGTAACGTATACGCCTAGTGTAGTTAACACTGACCATCCGCGTGGCTTGGGTTCGATTTCCGACGGGGGCTGGCATTTAGATGTCTACATTTCCGTTTCTGGTTTATTAAATTTATTCTGGTACCTATTTTAGTCTTTCTATGCATCTGAATCTTTGACTAGCAACCAGGAATATTTATTTATTTATTATTTACCTACTCCCAAAAAATCGGTCAAAATCTGTTTGCTGTTGGCCAAATAATTGCGAAACAAAACATAAAAACATACGTTTAACATAATCTAAGCTGATTAGCACAGTATAGCCATTTAAGGTTATGCTTTATTTACAACCTCGACAGTTGCAATATTACTTACAATATCACAAATAAAATATTATAATAATAATAATTAATATTTAGTTCTTTCGGAAGAGTTCATTTCGATGTCGGTATAAAAACGATTATACCATAAGTTACACCAATTTAAAGAGCCCTTACCATAAGTTTATGGCGCTACAATCGCTAGTGTCTTCGTAAATATAATTTTGAACAGCGCCTCTAGTAGCAACAAATGGAATTAAATTTTCAAACTAACGCGGTTTTAGATTTCGATATGTAAATGACGTAGTATAGCAACGCATGGCAAAGACTCAGATATATTCAAAAATAAGAAATTGATTCAGTAGTTTTGGAGTTTAGCCCGTATATAATATGATGATTGCTAAATATATCTAGTCAACATTTTGTGTATTCCATTATTGTATTACTATGAACACTTTTGGTATGATTACTTAAGCGCCATAAATATACAACAACAGATTACATTTTCATTATCACTTCGCAATTTGTAAATCATTTTTGCCAAGATTAATAAATGTATAAACATTGTCAACATTCCTCTAGTGGTTTTTTAGTCATACCTGTTATTAATTTTATTTTATTTTATATGAGAGGTCAGCGAAAAAGTACATGGGTCTCCTGATAGTAACATAGAACTGCAGCCTGTAGACACCATAGTTGTTCTGGTGCGTCGTTGTCTTGCGTCCGGGGTGTTAGGCCAATCATGCATGTCTGCCGACTATCCTATGCTCCAGAAT
>NJDC01015457.1:13558-30223 GCA_002245475.1 Calephelis virginiensis
TTTTATTGCCCGACCCAAGAAACGAACCTAAGACCTCAAGACGTCAAGTCGAACACCTGGACCGCCCGACCATAGAGGCATTAAATCGTGCGATGATTATATATTATAAAATAGCTTAACAAACATATAGCAAAATACAAATTTTATGACATGAAAACTAAAAGTAAATTCAAAATACTTATAATATATTACCCATATGTATGGTATGTACATATCATCATGCCAAGTCCCTTACGGGGTAGGCAGAGAGTATCGAATGCCAGACCTCACGATCCTGAAATTATTAAATACGAGGGTGGATCCAAAAGTTTTAAGCCCGACCAAGAAAATGAAAGACAAGAGGGTCTAAATTTATTTTTATTTTTCGACATAGTCTCCATCTAGCTCAACACACTTCTTCCACCTGACCTGCAACTTATTACCCCTCGAAAAAAAAAAAAGATTCCGGAAGGTCGGCGAAATAGTCGTTTACTGCGACTATCACCTCATCTTTAGTCGAAAATTTCTAGCCAGCCAAGTGTTTTTTTTTAAATTTGGAAATAAATGATAATCCGAGGGTGCTAAATCCGGCGAATAAGATGGGTGGGGCAGCAATTCGTAGCCACAATCATGGATTACAGATATTATTTCAACCGAATGTGAACACGTGCATTGTCTTGATGAAACAAAACTTTCTTACGCAACATTCCCGGCCTTTTTTCTTTTATTTCTTCCCGGAGTCTTCGTAAAAGGTTGCAATAATAACTAGAATTTATAATTTGACATTTTGGTAAATAATCTACAAAAATAATGCCCTTCGCATCCCAAAAAACAGAAGCCATGATTTTGTTAGTCGACAAAACGACCTTAGCCTTTTTCGGTGAAGGAGAGTCTGATCTTTTCCACTGTTTGGATTGTTGCTTTGATTCAGGAGTATGGTGGTGAACCCAGCTTTCATCCATGGTAACAAATCTAGACAAAAAGTCCTCGGGATCAGTCTCAAAAAGTTCCAAACAGTCTCGCGAAATTGTGTATCGAACTCGTTTTTGTGCAGCTGAAAGCAACCTCGGGACCCAGCGAGCAGAAACCTTATGGAACCCCAACTCTTCCGTTATTATATGTTGCACCCGAACATAACTAATGTTTGTAATCTCAGCTATCTTACCAATGGTGAAACGTCGGTCACCCAGTACGAAGTCACAAATTTTATCGATGTTTTCTTTCGTGGTAGAGGATGTAGGCCTTCCACTCCTAGGATCATCTTTAATGCTCTCACAACCGCGCTTAAACTCAGCTACCCACTTTTTGACACTGGAAAACGATGGAGCAGACTCCCCCAAAGTGCTCACCATATCTTGATGGATGTCTTTTGGTGATAGGCCTTTTTTATTGAGATACTTAATGACTTGTGTGCACGGTGTTCAATTTTCTCCATTATTGAAAATTACGTCAGATTGCTTCAAACAAATAATCACAGAAAATGTATATAGTGCAATATCGGAATGAAACTGCGCACAATAAATCAATATGACACATACTAACAAATGACGGTAGATTTTAAAAAGATGTCATAGCTCCATGTAGGTTAGGCCACGAACTTTTGGATCCACCCTCGTATATTTTCATCATCAGACCCAGACTTGGAAACCTTGCAAAAACACTCTTTCCAATAAAAAAAGAATTTTCATACTCGGTTCAAAAATGATGGATATCGATTAACATACATAAAAAAAGAGAGTCATGTAAGACTAAGTCATGAGTAACCTTCTTTTTTCAAAGTCCGTTAAATAAACATGGCTTCCATTAAATAACCTATCTCTAAGAGTCATAACACAATAAGAGGTAGAACAGACACATTTTATGCTGTCAAATTAGCTTGCACGGTACATTTCTTCTGATTAATGGATATAATTACTGTTAAACCTATTTAACATCGTGTTCAGGCTGCGAAAAATCGAGACAGTTCAATAACCGCTGTAATTGACCGATTTTAAGAGCGGCCCGCCCCCGTTTTGCACGGGCATAAAATATACATGTAAGCCTTCCTCTTCAATCGCTTTAACTATAAAAGCGGAATCAAAATCCGTTGTGTAGTTTTAAAGATTTAAACATACAAAGGGATATATGGACAATAGAAGCGACTTTGTTTTATACTATGTAATGAGGGTAGGTTAACACGTATATGTCACGCTTGATTATCTCTTAAGCAATATTGAGATCAAAGAGAGATTGGAACTGAAATCAGGAACCGCATAGTAAGGTGATCTGAAACTGAGAAACTGTGATATAAATACAAGTCGCAAACAAATTAAAATATATTTTACTAAACTAATATCTATTTTATCTATCACAAACTGCAAAACATTCAAAGCAAGAAACAGTTTACACTTTACAGTACAATTATTTAATACTGCAGATCAACGAGAGGGACTGACCCTCAGTAGTAAATGCAAATGTTTTACACTCACTCGTACTGGTATTATCCATTGCGAATCCTATACTGTTCAGATATATCTAAGCAATACAAAAACAGCAATGAATCTACGTTTTATTTTATATCTCGCGCAAAAGCCCTGCATTGTCTTACGATCTGACGATCTGACGCGAGTTTAGTAGTTTTTACCCATTCCAAAAAAAGTGCGCAACGCCGCTAAAAAAGCTTTCACTTCAAAAATGGTAAATGAAATATTGACAAATCCAGGGAAATAAATTTACCCGGACAAATTACACAAATTGATATACCCCAAAGTAAGCAATTTATATACTTGTGTTATGGGTATTAGTCAACGATACTAATACATAGAAATACTTAAACAGATACTGACTTGGAATTACAGAAATGAAAGATTTCTCGCAGTAAACGGTATTCTAAATGTTGACCCGGGCTATAAGCTACTTCTACTCGTTCATATAAATTTAGTAAAAATCCATATATGTAGAAGTTTTTTCGTGAAAATTTCACAGACAAACATACAATGCTTTTGGGTTTTGCATTCTGTATTACACTTGTACAATAAATGCTACGTTACGTAGCTACGTCGTCGCACCCTCGTACCGTACTGTACGTAGTCGGTACTACTACGTGCCGTACGTAGGTAGTCGGTACTACTACGTGCCGTACGTTGCCGTTCCTACGTTGATTAGAGTAATAATTCCTGTCTCTTTTGATTTCATTTAAGTGAAAGAAGACCGTAGCTTTAAATAAGCTTCAACATTTCAAAACACAATATTGACCATTGTACATGGCGTCGAGATGATTTTTTCTGCCTCTGTAGAACCAATTATCGACTTGCGTTTCTGAAGCATTACGCCTTAGTTATAAAATACACAGCTACTCGTACCCTAAAAGCACAACATTTCATGATAGAGTCTAAGAGGAGAAATAGGTAGTTACTTAATCCTGTCATATTATAAATACCTTATACCATGGTTAAACACCTCGATTAGCTATAAAATCTCTAGATATACAAAAGCGCGCGTGTCAATCACTTTATATTTTTTGGCTTGAAAATAACTCAAGCATGTCAGATTATATTATAGTGAGTTTATTGCTTAGGAATAACATTTAAATATTGTACTTGACGTCAAGAGTAATAGAGCCAAAGACTATCAAAAGTAAAGTCATCTGCGACTTATCTGACATATTTTCGTCATCGAGTATACATTAGACATGTTAATATATGATGCACTCGCGTATGATCAATCGACACTGCACTATTTAAAATATGAAGCCCATAACCCATAACCCATCTTAACCTCCCCGACAATAGTTCTCTACGACGCGACGCTGGTGTGATATCATATTTAGAAACTTAGGCTCCCCTACTATCAACTGAACCCCTGCTAAAATAATATTGTATCCTAAAATATTGACAGAATAAAGAGGATTATTTACTTTTAAACAACACTCCGTATAAAACCGAGTATACAACTAACTATGTTTGCAACACAAACTACGTAAGCAACACCCATCAACTAGAACCAAGTGTTGTAACTCAATAATGTATCCGACACAACGAATTTCACTACAAGTTGCAACACCATAGACTAAGTATACAACAGACATTTTAAACTGGGTGGTAGCTGGTACAGCACTTTGCGCTTTGCAATAGTTTTTAACGTACTTAACAGTACTATAGACTATATTTCTATCGCCCCGGCGCATCATTGATGCTTACCATTGTACCATTCCGTGCTGGCGGGTACGCAAGCCGGTAGTTTTATACATGTCACATATTTTTATATATTTATCCAAACCAGTATTACAAACCTATTTTACAATTTTATTTCAATCAGGTGATATTTGAGGCGGATAGATTTCCTAGGGCTTTACGACGAAATACCGTCTTGAGAGATTTTTGGAAATAAAACACACGGTTACACGTTCACTAGGGCGAGAGTGAGGCGCAGAATGTTCACAATTCACTGGGAGTCTTCTTGTTCTTCTTAAGCGTTGCCAATAACTTCTCGGGAGGTCCGACCGCCAATGAATTCCCGAATTTTGGTCAAGGTATTTATACCATTTCGGGAACAGGATTCTGGAACATACCATACCTCTCCCCCGGGACCATACTTTATTGAATTTTTTTATCAAAATATACAAATATCATGTTCAGACATATTACAAACATGTTTTTGGTCCAGATCTATCCTGGCATATTTAGTTGTGCACCCGACTGCACTCGGTTTCCATTTGGCGGCGAAAATCCGCGATCTCAGCTTTTATGCAACCCTGCCCCCCTCAGCTCAGTAACATTTACGCTACGGGCGCGGTCGTATGCTCATTACAGTTGTTACCTTACCCCTAACAACATATCCTAATTTTATTACATTCGGGTAAGTGAAACACCAAAAATTTTACACTTTATTACCAAACTTAAAGTTAGCCAATTTTTTGGCTATTTACATGACTTACATGGTTAGTACTACGATAAAACGGTCTAGTTTTATTCATTTGATCATTTTACACATAAATATAAGCAATACAACACCTTTTTAACATAAATTTCACAAAAAATAACATTGCAAAATTACATACACAAAAACGCTATAAAACATTGTAAAACCTATTCCAAAACATCATTTTTCAAGTCAAAACAACTAAACAAACCAAAAAAAAGTAATAAGCTCAAAATTATATAAAAAATCTCGTTATTTACTTGGAATAAAATTACTAAGATATCAACATTTACATGAATTCAAAGTATCCGTAAGGTATCGACGCGTGCCATCCTTTGGATCGGGTCACTCTCGCTGATATTGTCTATTGTTCTCTATGGTCGTCGTGCACAATATTTAAGTTACCATAAAAAATATTTTACAAATATAGTAAAGTAAAGTAAAAATAACATAACTTACTTAAATAAAAATCAAACAAGCTTTGGTTTTTTTTATTATACTTGTGATTGACACGAATATAACTAAATACAATTAAATTCAGTGAAAATGCTAAAACGGACTTAAATTTCAATACTATGTCTAAACTTTTTCGTACTACCTATAATTAAGATCAGATCTTGGCTTGATAGGATAGCGTCCGCTGCTGACGGGGTAGGGCAGCGTGTTGGGTCGGGGCGCAACGCTTTTCAAGGGACACTGAGGTGGGCCGGGCCGCATCGCATCGGTGGATTTCTGTTACTCAACGTCAAGGATTAGTGCAAAAAAACAGATAGGCGACTCGACTTTAAAATCGACAAGTATGGAAAGTGGCGTCACAAATAGTTGTCATTCGAAACTTTATCGTTAAAATTTCATTAGTGCTCTATGCACAATAATCGTGATATTTGGTGACTGTAGGCCGCATAGCGGAATGCATTGCCTAAAAATCTGCGCCGATGCGTCTCGGCACAGTAGGCGTTGTACCATACAAAATGTATAAAAACGATCTAGGCGGATTATTGCGCTCCGATGCTCCCCGACTTTGCCTGTCCAATGGGCGCTATCCTTAAAAGTACTCTTTTTGGAATAAAACTAACTTATTATAGAATCTGCTCACAAATGAAATAGAAATCTAGTACAATACATAAAAAGTAGGCATTAAACATATAACCTCCTCCTTTTATGGAGTTGGTTATTTAAATAACTTCTATATATAGCTAATCTATGAACATTAGTGGTTTCTATTTACTAATGCATGTCGTACGCACTTGCGATAATTCATGTCATTAAATAAGACGAAGCTACAATATTGACTTCTAAAATCTCATTGTTCTATTTACCCCATTTCGCTATTTACTTAGCTATCTTTTTAGCATAAACCATCTTTAAACTTAATAGTATATTCATGCCCATATCCCCAGACAAATAGGCAGAGGCAAAGCCAAGATACCTACGACTAGCCGATGACATAAAAATATCATATTATATGTAATGTGGTGGCAAGTCTATTGCCATCCGGGCACTAATCTTCTTTTAATTTAAATGCTTCCCCGCGTACATTCATCCATCCACAACGATTAAAATAATCATGTTTTATCCGAGGCTGATGTTAAAAGGCTCAGAAACCGGCGTGATTGTATGAAACAAGGACATTACTTGCAATAATTACATGCGCGTCAAGACTTTGAGTCTGGATTGCAATGTGATATTTGACAGTGATCGGTCCGTCGCTCTCTTTCATAACAGTTCGTCCGTAACTCAGTCTTTGGTAACAGTTAGTTCAATTTTGACGGTTGCTCGGACCTTGGATCCTTCAGCTTCGTCCGGATTTTGACCCGAAACTGAAGGTTTCGCTGAAGATGGTTTTTTGGCCGAAGGTGGCCGAAGCCGAAGCTTCGGTCGGGCAGTAGAAACAAGTAACGAATGTGAAGGGAGTAGGCAGGTCTGCAAGAATAATGAAATTTGGCACTCAATACATCGTATACTGATACCGTAACGGATTTGGATTAGAGATAAGTTAAGTAAATTAATATGAATTTTATATTTTTAACGTCAATGCGTTTGTTAACATTGTTATCATTAATGGAATCGTAATTAATTATATGTTACGATATGATTAAGATCTGTATTGTTTAATTTAAATAGAATTAGAAAAGCCATTTTCTTGTTTGTAGTCAAGTCGTAAAAACATTACATTAAACCAATACAAAGCAAGCGCAGTCTAAAACCTTATGACAGCAGAAGTTTACGACTGCAGCAAAAGCAGTTACTAAAAATTGCTAGACAGATGCATCGACAAAAATGTATATCCTACCTAAAACAACCGAAGCTTACTGCTGTTGATACATAAGGTATTCGTTTCGTCCACTACGATTTTACCTTCAGTTCTTTTTTTTAAGTTTATTTTGATGAAATATTTAATACTAGCTGTGCCTGCGGATTCGCACGCGTTTTTGGAACCCGTTGCGTGATCGCAATTAAAAGTAGCTCACAGTAGATCCAGGTCAAAATCTATCTGTGTTACAAATTTCAGACAATCCGTTCAGCCATTCGAGCGTGAAAGAGTAACAAACATCCATACATATATACTCACAAACTTTCACATTTACAATATTAATTAATTAATAATTTAATGTAAATCTTCCTGTAAGTGTTTGTTACCTAACTCCTAAACAGTTGGATACATTTTGTACTTATGTTTCAATAGATTTCTGGATGATTTGACACCTGAAACACAACCCGGTAGAATACTGCTGTGATAAGTCACTAAATTAAGATTATAAAAGTTCGTCAGGTAAGTTTTTTTTTGGAATGACTAATATGTTGCCAACCTCGCGGTTTTTACAACTTCACCGGGCTTTGTGGGCCGAACAGAGTGCTCAGCCCGAGACATCATTATTTAGATGGATTGGATTGTTCCCTACAACGCCAGCAACAAGGGCTGTCTTCCGGGAGACCGTACCTCGACTTGGTGTTGCGTTCTGGTTACTGGGTGGACTAGGTGGAGGAATCTCGCTCGTCGCTCTCGCTCGTCGCTCGGCGTTAGGCGCCGGGCGCAAGAGAGGTATTCGTCGCTTAGACCGGCGGCGACGGTGTAGTGTAGTAACTTGTGAATTTGTGTTCCGTCAGGTAAGCTAAGTTCTACATAATGGTGGTGATTCTGCTGTTCACAAACTAAACTAATTTTAGATGCATGCTATCTTTCTCAAATGAAACAAAAACAAAAGAGATGAAACAGTTTAGACGTGTCAGATTGGTGCGGACATGTCTAATCGTGAAGTTTTTAATCAACATTTTCCAAGTGACAGATTAAACGTCTGTAGAAATGACGTGTACGGTCTAATTTGACAGCTCTAAAAGTGTTTTGTTTCCTTCTGTTACTTTCGTTGAAAGAAGACAGGGATAACTTAAAATTAGTTTAGTGAGTGCACAACAAAATTACCACCATTATCTGTTTCATCATAGAATATAAATCAGTACTTTTTTCCTGTTGAATAAAATAGCTATGTAATTAAACATTTTACTTCCATATGTCGGTTCATATTTTCATAATGCCGTTTATATTTTAAAAAAAATTATCTTCACGGCCATATCCCCGAAGAGGCAGACAGGGACACAACCATCACCCACGATTAGCCAAAGACACTTAATCCCACAATGTGATAGGTGAAAAACCTATCGCAAACCGGGCTTACATCCAATCCCAAGCATTTTTTTTAAATAGAACATTGAAAAAACCTTATTTCTTTTGGTTGCCCAACTCGAGAATCAAACCCGGGACCTCATGAAGTCAAGTCCAACACCTGGACTGCTAGACTACATAATATCATTTATAAGAGTAGATATTAACTGTTGTCAGTTGCTTTGTTTATGTTTAGGTAAGCTAACTTTTACATTTTTAGTCATTAAGCGATTGGGATAAAAAGTGGTTTATCCACGAAGCTATATTAACTACTGGGGGTTACTTTATACAAAGACCTGATGTTATTTCAAAATGTTCCTGACATTCTATAATTTACGCTCTTCTCATTCATTTTGACTCTGTTAATTGACATCAAGACACCCTCTGAAATAGAAGCTGGTAAATGAGAGAATCAGGAAATATTTGAAAACGATATTAAGCTTTTGTTAAGAAAGAAAGAAAAGCTGCGTTCCGATCCAGTGGTGTATGTAATGTAAAATAAACGTTTTAAGAGTATTTTTTTCTATTTTACTCGAATTAAAAACCTTCTCTCCGTTTATGGAGTCGTTTAAAAATTTAAAAACACACACAAGCACACACACACACACACACACACAAGTTTCCAGTTAAGTAAAAATCTGAACAAGAGAAAAGATAGATTGCATTGTATAAAGTAAATCCTTCATCAGATCAAATGAGTCGAATAAAATAACACAGATGATACAAAAATAATGAGAGCCACAAGATTTGATGTCGGATTACATGTCTCTGGTACTGCGATACGTTGTTTATCATCAACCCGCCTCAGTCATAATGTTGTCTCGATATTCCCTGTTTCTGAAATCTAAGACATACCCCGAGGGTTGGGGTGACCACAACATACTAAATTTAAAGATATAGACTAATACAAAAGTATAGTAGTACTATATAAACTATGCGCTTGGGCTATATTCGTAAAACTTCGGAAATCCTAATGTATTTTAAAGATATATCTATATAGAGTTGTTATGACATAATTAATAATTTTGCTTAAAATTAGATTAGGTCAGTCAATTTAAAAATAAAAGTATAAAGTATAAGAAGAATAACAAAAATAACAAGTAGTACTGTATCTTCACTCCTGTATCCCGGGAAAGGTAGGCACAGCCAGGTTACACATAACAAACAAAACACTGAAAGCCCCACAATGTGATAGGTGGCAAGCCTATCGCCAATCGGGCACGTATCCCGTATATCGTAATCTCGTAAATGGTTACTTTATTACACAATTAAAAAAACACATTATTTTGGCTACCCGGCCAGGAATTGAACCCATGACACCATAAAGTCAAGGCCAACACGGGATCGCAGAGATGATTAGATAAATAATGTTATTTCTTCTTTGGTCTAAAGCTTAGCAGTCTAGCCTAACGCGAACCGTGAGGCTCATTTAAGAATTTCTATGTATTTGCTGAGACAATTACATATTTAATTTATCTCTGATATTACTATGATTGACTTACTCATATTATAGAACAAACCTATATTTTTATTACTTTAAGTTTACATCAGTTTATTCTATTAGTCTAGGGCATCGCTCGGCAACCCACGGCCCGCGTCTAACTTGCGGCCTGTGAATGTCCGCCCATTTTAATTTTTTCTATGGGACGTGGCCAATTATACGCAGGTATTTTGGTTTCTAGGGTAAATATTACAAGTGTGGCCCACCTTTAGTTTATTTTGCCGCCTAGTGGCCCTTGTCTGCCAAAATGTTGCCGACCGCTGGTGTAAGGGTATTCATTTATTAATTATTTTACATTGACCATAATAGAGCTTGTGATGACGAGCTTATATAACTAAATTTGTTCTTAGCTACTGAGAAGATGACAGAATAAGCTCAATGAGCATGTTTTTTAGACTATTAAAATATATATCGTACTAATATATTACAATTCCAGAAATGATATAATAGGTATACGTCATTAAACTCTAACTAGTTTGGATGTTTCAATAAAATTATTTAAATTTTCACCAAAGTAAATTCTTCGCATTATGTTAGCGACATAGCAAGCTATAAGACAGCGAACAAGCTCACAGCTCTCCTGATAGTAAGAGATAACAATGGCGGTTAAAAGCAACAGATGCTTTAATATTATGTCCATCGCTGTCATGCGACCAGGATGTTAGGTATAATGTGTAAGTCTATCGACTAACACACCCTCTACACCGGAACACGACAGTGCCAAGCATTATCAAAATGGAAATAGGAAGAAACAAGGCGAAGCATCACAACTCACTTGCTAATTGAAAAGGCAATTAAAATGTTCCCGAATAACACGATGTTCTTGTCACCCTACTCTTTGTAATCGTATCTTGATAGCTGTCGAAACCCCAACTGGCATACGTAATGTTTGTCTTTCTTAGAGAAATGCTTACGTAATATATACTCAATATTTTTATCAAATAAATATTTCGTTTAATGAATGTACTCTTTTGCAAAAATATAACTAGACAACACCCGAAGGCTTATGAATCGATGGATATGGATTTGCAAAAGTAAATATAATAAAACACATACTAAACTATAGAAGAGTGAATTCTGCAAACCAAAGAGAAGAAGATATAAGATATTTTAGTTTTTGAAGTGAAAACTTCTTTAGCGGCGCTGCGCATTTTTTTGGAATGGGTAGAAAACTTCTAAACTCACGTCAGGACACGTGACCTGATCGAAAATTCGTAAGACGGCGCAAGGCGCTTGCGCGAATAGGATGGCGCAGGATGCTTGCGCGAATGTTCATATTTGTTGTTGTTCATATGTGTTGTCATATTTGTGTACGATAGCGCAATAAATGAATATTGTATTCTACCACATAAATGATTGTACTTTCATACTGATAATTAAAGCAATTTGTGAAATATTATTTCCTAACCATTCTATAACATCAAAATGTACAACGTTAATATCCAAGTTTTCGCCGGCACTACCGGAGTGCAACCCGTAGTTCTTTTTTTCATATGTTTGTTTAGCGATTCCTCGTTAAAAAGTGAATAGTAATGGAATTGGAGACAAGTTTTTGCAGCTGTACTATGTTTAAATGATACAATAATCATACAAGTAAAATTTATTCATAACTCTTGGAAAATCTGACTTGTAGCTTAGAACCGTATCTATCACGTCACTTTCAAACTAAAAATACCATCAAAATCGGTCCTGTTGAATAGGAGTTATGACGCAATATACACGCAGTCATATTTATCCCAATCTCTTTTTCCGTATTCCATTGGGGGTAAAAATTGACAGCAGCAAGGAAAAAAATGGTAACGGTGCCTTGCTATCCTAGTACTTACTGTTTCCCAAGGCTGTTATCCTAATATTGGAATAACTTTTGAATGAACGGACTGACTTATAGCTATGATTTTTTTGTTTGAAAACTTTTGTTATTAAGATGATAAATACATTTCCTTTTAAAGATAATGGAAGGCAAACAAGCAGACGGATTTCCTGATGGTAAGAAATCCATGCCGCCTACAGACACCAAAGGTGGTGATGTTGCGTTGCCAACCTGAGGCCGGGATGTTAGGCCTCAAGCAAAAGTAAGTTTACCGGCTACCTTACCCTTCGAACAGGAACACGTCAACGGCAAGCATTGGAAGTTATGGTGGCAGGAATAAGTAAGGCGGTGGTACCAATCCGGGCGAGTCGCTGCGCAACTATACCACCTAGTAGGATGTCACGGTGTTAGTGACGGTAAACCTATGCTCGCCTTTTATGAGCTGCCTGGCAGGAAGGCAAGTGGTCTATTCTGCAAAGAAGCCCTACCAACACGGGGCAAATTTCCTACATATAGGTTTTGTCGGAAGTTAATTGAAAACTTTAGTTTAAAGATTATTCATAGGGGTTTTATTTTATTGTTACTTTTCTATAAATATACTAGCAGATACCTAGTTAGAGCTTGTCATGTCTTAATGCTGGAATCCAAATAAACTCAATTCTTTTTTCTTTCACAAGAACCTTCTAATGACAGCGACTAACTTAACAATATAGAGTATACGAAATAATTTCTTTCGAAAAATTTTGTACAATGGAGTTCCACTAAGTGCCGACGATAGCAAATACAGATTTTATAATTTCTTTCGTTCAGGTGTGATGCAATAATCTAGGTGAAAAGATATTCACTTTATAGGTTCAGAAAAGCAGCTGAGATGAAAAAGGTTGCCCCACAGTAATTATATACTTGTGTTAAGGGTATTAGTCATCGATTCTAATACATAGAAGCACGTAAATAGATACCAGAACAAATTTAATAAACACCAAGACCCGGAAATGTAGACATCTAAATATTCATCATATAAATGCATGCCTCCGTCGGAAACCGAACCCGAGCCGCACGGTCGATCGATGTAGTTAGGCGTGTACACTAGCAACTCGACAAATGAGGCAAATATGAATATTGATAAGTTTTTTTTATGATACTGGAAGGCAAACCAGCAGACGGATTTCCTGATGGTAAGAAATTCACGCCGCCTAGAGACACCAAAAGTGGAAATGGTGCGTTTTACGAGCTGCCTGACAGGAAGTTAGATGGTTTATTCTGCAAAAGAGCTTGGACCAACACGGGATAAAAGTTTGTCTGTTTCAGGTCATAAAGTTTAAAATCATAACAGTTCTAAAGGAGTTTTCCCTTTCAAAGGTTTTGTGTTTCAATTTGAAACATATCGAAAATCACAGTCTGTGTAGTGCAGAATGAAAAAATATTTTTAAACATTTTCCAGTCGGGAATACGTTTTTATTGGTTCTTTTTATTTATTTTAGCCTCGCAATATCGGATATTGATATAGACTATGTAATGACTGTAAATTGTTTTGTACACACAATATATAAATAAAGTATATAATTTCTAACGATGCAGGAAATAATTTGATACTGCCCGGTTATTTAAATTTTTGTACAAACAGTGGCCAGTCTAGATTTTAAAAAGCTCGATGTTAGATTAAGATTGCGATTCAGATTACTATCTTCACGTAGGTTATTATTGTTATTAGTATTTAAGAGTACAGGTCAAAGAATCCCGAGGATCACTGCGACCTTGACAGATCTATTGTGATCACGCCTCTTATTTATTAAGCTTACATAAGTTCCGCAAGACCGACAGTCACTAGGAACTGTACACTTGGGACTTATCAACTTAATATCTTGGGGGTTAATTATGTGCCCACCCAGAAGTCTACTTCTTACTTGGTTAAGTGCTGGGCACTCACAGAATATGTGTATTGCCGTTTCCTCTGCCTCCAAGCAAGCTCTACAATCAGGCTCTTCGGCTAGGCTCATTCTGTTTAAATGTTTGTTGCGTCTGCAGTGTTCTGTTAACGCTCGGACTAAGATTCTAAGCTCTTTTCGTTGCATGTGCATTGCAATCGATATAAATTTGGTGCAAAACCCCGTGACAAGTGATTTAGCGTGCTGTTGGCCTACAGGGTACAGCCAGTTGAACACGCTTTCTTGCCGGGTCCAAATCTTGAGCAAACTTCTAAAAGTGCTTCTGGCAATCCCACATACCGGTTCAGGACCTGTGGGGAGAGCGTCTGAGCCCCTTCTAGCCAGTTTGTCTGCAGCTTCATTTCCCTTAACACCTGTGTGTCTAGGAACCCGTCCAAGAGTTACTTTGTTGTTTTCTCTAAGCTTGTTTAAGACTTGAGCACTTTCAAAAGTGAGCTTGGATTTAAACTCGACGGATTGCAATGCTTTCAAAGCTGCCTGACTATCCGACAGTATAATGATATGCTTATGAGAGTAGGAGCGGCTAAGGTTTTCTTGAGCACACACCAAGATAGCATATATTTCAGCCTGATATACAGTAGCGTGAAGACCCAAGCTTATATGCTTGATGAATAACGGCCGTTGGCAGTAGACACCTGCTCCCGCTTTCTCATCTTTTCTTGATCCGTCAGTAAACCACGTGACATCCCCTGATTCGATGGATTTTGGTACTCCGTTAATCCTTTCTTCTTTGCTGGTTGAAGTAATATCGTACAGTCTTTTGAAACAGTATTTTATTATCATGATAACTGATGGCATAGCCATGATGGGATATGCAATGAGTCCATTGTAAAGTGTCCTCAGAGTTGAAGATTGCCAGCTACATTGGCCTCTCTCCATTGCGCGGAGCATGGCGAGTTTAGTTTCCCGTTGTACATGAATATGTCGAGGGTGCAAGTTAAGAATCGCCTTCAGCGCTTGTGTGGGAGATGATCGGAATGCACTGGTGGCCATGCAGCAGACAATTCTTTGAAGATTTGACAGGGTAGATTGGCATGTATTACTAGGGTCGTTCTGCTGTTCCAGACTACACAGCCGTAGCAGACTATAGGTCTTACTATGGCCGTATAAATCCATAGAAGAGCTTTGGGTTTCAGGCCCCATTTAGGTCCCAGTAATCTATAGCATGCTCCCATGGCATTTTTAGCCTTCCTTGCAACCTGATCTATGTGAGAATTCTAGGTTAATTGCTGGTCTAGACTTAAGCCCAGATATTTAACTTCTTTAGAAAAATGTATAGTCCTTCCAAAGAAAGAGGGCTCTTTCAATTTATCCACTGAACGCCTCTTAGTAAATGGAACTATAATAGTTTTGTCGGATTTTACAGAAAGTTCTACTTTTCTGGATCACCGTTCCATTAAACGTAAGGGTGATTGGAGTAAGTCTTAACCGGTGGCTTGACAACATCCTATTACAAAGATCATCAAGTCGTCTGCGTAGCCTTGTGTTTCGAAGAGAGTCTCATTGAGTTCTTGTAGCATTTTTTCCACTACAAATGATCACATGAGTGGAGAAAGAACTTCACCTTGCGGACATCCTCTAGTGATGTGGGCCTCGATGGTCACATTAAGTAAAGAAACCTTGGCGACCCTATTTGTCAGCATTGCTTCGATCCAACGTGTTCTTTTTACGTCAATACCGCGTTTTTTCACACTGTGAAGTATGACATTAGTTGAGGTATTATCAAAAGCACCCTCAATATCCAGAAAGGCACACAAAGCTATTTGTTTGTCTTCAATTGCTCTTTCCATTAATGCGGATTTAGTTGACTTACCCTTTCTGTAGGCATGCTGTTTCATATGCAGAGGCGTAGGACCGAAGTAATTCTCTCTGATATGTAAATCAATCATCTTTTCCATTGTTTTTAATAAGAAAGAGGTGAGGCTGATGGGCTGGTACGATTTTAGTAAAGATTTATCTCTGTCTCCGGAGTTGGGGATAAAAGTGACCTTGACCCGAGTCCAGCTAACTGGTAGGTATCTCCAGGCAAAGCTGGCTCTGAAGATTTGATGAGAACAAACAGTGGCAGGATGATATTAAGGCTGTTTTGAAGTAGCGCAGGGAAAATGCCATTCTCTCCCCGGATTTAAACGGTTTAAAGCTTTTTAGGGCCCACTTTACTTGCCAAGGTCTGAATATAGAAGTGACCGTCCTCCAATCCGCTGGCTTAGGCGTTTTTCCACCACCAGAATATCCAGTATGTATGGGAGGATCTTTACCGTGGTCTGTCACGATCGCTCCTGGCAAATGGGTGCTTAACATGAGCTCCAACGTTTCCAGGGCGGTGGCCGTGAAAGTACCGTCTGGTGTCTTTAAGAGTCCCAAATGCCGAGATGGAGTTTTGGCTAAAACTTTGTAAGTTCTGGCAATGTGAGGAGCACTAGTGACTTCCTCACATAATCACTTCCAGGACCTTCTCTTCGCCTTTCTTAACTCCTTGCTTCTTTGTACGCACTCCAGTTATGGTCTCTTTTAGCTTTGTTAAAAAAAGATCTAGCTTTGCGCCTAAGTCGGAGCAGGTTACTACTCCACCATGGTGCGTCTGAGGCAACCACAGTTTTTAATGGGCAGTTTTTATGATATGCTTCAAGCAAGCCTGTCACCATTAGTTTATTGGCAAACTCCAGTTGATCCGGAGATCTGATTGTTTTCGGTGCTCCATTTAAATACCCTTTGAGGTCCTCACAGAACGATCCCCTATTTGTGGCTCTGGGATTCCGAAACGAGTTTACGCATTGAGTTTTACCACACTCAATATCATACCTTATGTATCTATGGTCTGACATAGATATGTCATTACTGACGTACCATCTGTTTATACGTTTCTTAA
>NJDC01015462.1:0-13048 GCA_002245475.1 Calephelis virginiensis
GTTTTGACTACTTGGCCTACACCATATATTTACGACTATTCAAGTTTACTATACTCACTACCGTCTCCGTAAATCATTTGTATGAAAAGTTTGAACAGCGCCTCTATCGGTAAATAAGGGAAACTAATTTTCAGACCAAATAAGTCATAGATTTCAACACGTAACTTACCGAAAGTAATTTATAGTCTATACCAACTCATGGTAAAGGTTCTGAACAGTTAAGTTGGTCACACTGTACCTACCTAGCTGCATGCACGGTTTTCCCAAATCTTCCTTAACACCGAATTATCGACACAGGAATATGACAACCCCCTCAAAGACATCCAGTCATTAAGACATAGTAGCAGTAGTCTATTAGAATATATAGGGTTTCCACCGCCATAAACCAGTGCTCTCCATAGTCATGTTCCGGTTTCAAAGTAACATATCCGGCATACTTAGGTATACGAGAATATACGGGGCCCATCTATGTCGAGAAGGCGACTCATTTATTAGCTCCAACAAAATAAAATCTAATTCACGTAGTTGAAAAAGTAAAGAGAAATTCGTTGAACGTTGGAAGCAGAAAACTCTTTACCAGGTTACGATTTTTCTTATTTGCGCAAGCTGACAAATATAATGGATTAGTCCCGTGATTCAAAGTAACAGAATGAGGTGCGGAACTGCACGTCTGTGAAAACTAAAAAATGTCTATCTTTGTAATAATAGAAGACTCGAACCTACATCGACCTATACCGATCTGTTTATAGAATGAAACAATGTTATAATAAATATGGTTTGTTAGAAATCATATTAAAAATATATTGCCTAAAAATCCTGGAGAGAATAATTTTTACCGTTTAAAAAAAATACTATTCTAATTTTTTGCAGGCAATCCTATCTCAATGTTTGCAATAAAACTAAGCACATGTTGTTATGTTATTTTTTCTATCATCCAGTCCCCAGTCCTTTTAAAGTAAGTGGCATCGACATATCTGTTTATACCTGAAAACCCAAGTATACTTTATAATAAGTATATTATATAATTTTATACAATATACTTCTTATACTTTTAGTCAGAATTATTTTTTATTTAGTCTTAATATTTTTTTCTTCAACATCTTTTTTAATATAAAAATCCGTTCTGATTTTGGAAGCAACCCATTTTTAACATATTTTATATTAAGTTTGTTATGAAAATTGTTTCACCATATTATCAGTTCGGTGTAAGTCGACCAAGGTTCGGATCTTAGACCTGAAATTTTAATTTTAGCACTTACTCTATGCATGGGATTTTTAACTTTTGAGATATTTATATTACGCTTTTACTAAGTTAGTATATATGTACGTAATAGGAATCTATGTAAAAAGCTCTAGAACATATTTTCAACGCTTTAATATGTTACTCGTAGTTTGAACTGAGAGTGCTGTACAAATTGTCCGGGTAGGGATTGCCCGCCGTACCTATTACTGCCGCCATAATGATTTTGCCATATTACGGTGCGAAGGGTAGAGAAGCCGGTAGACTTGCACATCATGGTTACAAGACAGCGTGTCTTTGTCGAGATAACCGTAGCCTATAGCTACAGCTATCTCATTCCACCAGGAAAACCGTGTGCTTGTTAAGCATTAAAAAAAATGTATAAAGACAGATTGGGATCAGAGGAAACGTTTTTACAATAAAACTGTTTTTTTCAAATGTTTTAAATTGTTTGTTTGAAATTATTTTCAACTTTTAGTTTAGCTAAAAAACATTCACCGGGCTTTGTGGGTCGAGCAGAGTGCTCAGCCCGAGACAGCATTATTTAGAAGGATTGGATTGTTCCCTACAACGCCAGCAACAAGGTCTGTCTCCCGGGAGACCGTACCTCGACTTGGTGCTGTGTTCTGGTTACTGGGTGGACTAGGTGGAGGAATAGTGGCGGCTCGTCGCTCGGCGTTAGGCGCCGGGCGCAAGAGACGTCTTCGTCGCCTAGACCGGCGGCGACGATGTAGTGTAGTGTCTTATGAATTTGTGTTCCGGTTGGGATTGGGAGGGAGGCTCGCGTTTGCCGCGGTTATTGGGTCCGGTAGATCCGATAATACGTGACGGGGTCTCCTAAGTTTGGCGGGCGCGTTTGCGGCCGGTGTGTAGTTACACGCGGGTGCTAACACCGGGTTGGGGTGGGCATCCGTTATGTCAAAGTAGCGTTCCGATACTTCTTTGAAATGCTGCGCCGGACACGGACAGCCGGTGGCAGTACGCATGAACCTATTTGGGACTTGTCGTAGCTTTTTAAGATGGGTCGGGTACGTGTGTGCGAAGGCTACCCTTGCGTAAGCTAAGATTGGCCTGACACACGTTTTGTAAAGAGTCACTTTGTTACGAAGCGACATTTTACTGTCTTTATTAATTTTGTCTGTTTTGTAACGCCAAAAAATGTGTACATATTATGTACACATTTTTTGGCGTTACAAAACAGACAAAATAGTGCGATAAGAATTAATTGGACTTACCGGAAGCTAAAACTCCCAAATACATCCAGCTCTATACAATACACACCACTAAACTTTTTTATTAGCACCAACAATACACATACTACTAAAAACTGGATGTATTTGGGAGTTTTATCTTCCGGCGAGTCCAATTCATTCTTAGCGCACTATTTTCTTCTATTAATTTTATAGTAAACTCGACAAGCCGTAAACTCATGGTAGGGGATCTGGAGTTGATATAAACTGCAACACATATTAATTTAATGTGTCGCACAATTTTAATTAATTATATACTTTGTGTATACATTTAACTACCCGTCACAACAAAGCCTGAGCGGTAATTACATTCTGGTATCTTTTAGTTTGCTAAGTAGATGAGCAAAATTCTACGTCGGAAGCGGAGTGAAGTGTGAAGTTACTTATTAAATACAGCGAGTCTTTACAAGTCAGGCCAATCCTATAAATTTACTTTCAGTTTTTGCTTAAGGCTTCGCTTTCATACATTTTAATGGTATTATTGAGTTCCTCTAACTAGTTTTGGAATGTTACGGAAAATTGTTTATTTTGTATGAAAACAACAAACTTGTACTTAGCTTTTTTTAGTGTAAAAGACAACCATGGTCTACAAATACTTTTTTATAAAATGTTTAATATGAATTTGTTTTCCATAAGCTGTACGGTTCTACGTTTTTGAAAAATCATATCAATGACTAATTTTTATAAAATTTTTAAGATTTTCATTACATTTAAAGCAGTTAAATCACAGAAATGCACAGCATAAGCATAATAATATACTTACAAGCATACATGTCTTCACGCCAAGTCCCTTAGTAGGTAGGCAAAGAGTATCAAGTGCCAAATCTCACGATCCTGGCAGACCTGTCTGGCATCAGAGACTCTTCACACAACCCCGAGCGATTTGATCGTAGAATGTCAATATATGTATATCTCATCGTGTAGGTACCTACATTCGTCCACATTCGTATTAAATATCTGTTTTGTCAATCTTTCGTCTGTTATTCTTTCCATAGAACCAAACCAGCGAGGCATGCCCTTTCTCATTTTAAAACCATTTCATTTATTTCTACTCTTTCTCGGTTTTCACTGTTACGAATGCGGTCAGCGAGCGTTACACCACAGATTTTCCGTAGCGCTCTCTTTTTGACCGCATTTATCCTATGCTCATGGGTTTTCTGACATACCTAACAACAACGTTGGGATAAGCACAGAATTAATTATGTAATGCAAGTCTAGCCCCTTGATTTTAAACACCGCTTTGAAATAGCTTACCCAGAGCTCCAGCGAGCGCAGCGCTATAATTAAGTGAGCAAGTTATACATATTACCTAAGTGAATCATGTCATGAACATTAGCATTATAAATGCGAATGTTTGTTACGCTTTTGCGGCTAAACCATTCTACTGATTTTGATAAAATTTAATATGCGTATTTGGAGACCCGACTTAGGACATACACTCCTTTTTTTCAGAAATCCAACCAAAAGATTATGGAGACAAGAATTCGAATGAATTCTATGCTGTCGAAGTCTCAAGTAACCAACTAGTATTTTATCGCCTGAAAGAGACAGGCATTCTCTTTGTTACCTAGGATTGGTAAAATATACCTTGATTTATGTATTAAGTGAGAACATGTATCCGAAAATAATTTGACTATACCAATGAACAATTAATAACTAAAAGTTAAACCCAAAAGCACGATATCGGTTAAAAAGTTTCTTCAAGCTTTATTAAAAAGCTTATCTGTATCACAAATTACATTTATAACGAGAAATAAAATTTCAGGCGATAATTACAGTTTCCTAATTATAAACGAAAAACGTCCCTGGCATAAGTCCTTTGATATTACCACGATATTGTGCCTTTGTGGTTCGTGCCAAGAGTTCAAGTTACGGCTTGAATATCAATTAATGTCCCGATGAATTAAAATTATTTGTATTTTCTTAACTGGGATGCCAAAATTAATTGCATATATTTATACTTTTGGCACTATTCGAAAGCTGGCGCTAGTAAAATTTTATGTGTTTAGTATTGTGCTTAACTTCGCATGGTTAACACTAGCATCATTTTTTAAGCCAATATTTATGGTTCAAGAAAGCTTACTGTTGTACTAGTAATGCCTGCACATTTGTTCGTCTAGATTAATGTTATAATGCGGTTTTCCGTTCTTGCGAGTTTCCGATCTTGTGAAAATTCCGGGATAATAAGTAGGCTGTGGATTGCCTTAAACATTCAGTAAAAGTCCCATTTCAAACGGATTTAAAACGGACGCGACTTAGGTCCTTCAAAGAAAATAGCGTAGTCATTTCCAAAAAGTCGGCATCGCATCTGTAATACTCTTGATGTTACGGATATGCGTAGGCGGTGGTGATCGCTTATTACTCATATCAGATGACCAACTGGCCCGCTGGCTTGCTCATCTACAAAAAAAAACGTTTGAACCATTCAAGAGATCAGCCAGAATAAACCAAAGTCCAAAAGAAATATAGGAAAAAATAATGTTCTTAAGTGTCGTATAAATAATGATATAGCCGCCGCTATGGTCTAGCGGTCCAAGTATTGGACTTGACTTCATGAGGTCCCGGATTCGAATCCCAGGTCAAGCTACCAAAAGAAAATGTGGTATTTCTAATTATCTAATAAAAAAAATGTTGCTCGGTATTGGATATGTGCGCGGTTGGCGATAGGCTTACTCACCTATCACACTGTGGGACTTAGAGTCTTCGGCTAGTCGTAGGTCCCTAATTGTGTCTTGTAACGCCCATATTTCCGAAGAGGTAGGCAGAGGCACAATCAGGGTCCCACGACTAGCCGAAGACACTAAGTCCCACAATGTGATAGGTGGCAAGCCTATCGTCAACCGGCAAATATCCAATCCCGGGCAACGTTATTTTTATTACAAAATTTAAAATATTCGTTTTCTATATTTTTTTGCTGTCCGACTCGGGGGTCGAACCCGGGACCACAAGGAGTCAAGTCCGACGCCGGACCGCTAGACCATATAGGCAAAAATCAGTTAATAGAATAGTCAATTTAGTTCTACAACTTATTTTCTCTCCGTTTAATTTTACAGTAATGATATAAGTGACGTCTTCTCAGTACTTTACAAAAATAAAATATCTTCAAACGTCTTTGAAAGTGAATAAAAAGTGAAGATAATTGAAATGTACGAGACGAGGATCTCTGAACAGATAGAGAACTTGATAAAACTAGACATTACCCACATTTATGACATCCACAGAAATATTCCGTTTAAAACTTAGTTCAAATAAACTGAAATGAAAACTTTCTAGAACACTATTACAAGCTGAAAAATGTTAAAACTACTCCATTTATGTCCTTTAACTATACTTTTTTAACTTATAATCTTATTTTTCATTCTGAGATTGTTAGTTTTATGTAAATGGCATATTACCTATTACATAACCTTAAATGAGATTACTTCTGACTAGTTCAACAATAGATTCACAGTGACGATACCTAATTCACTCACATTTTGTAATCTTGATACGTAGCAGTATGTAAAGATATGTTGACATAAAACATTTTATTTTAGTTTTCACGCCGTCGCTCGCAACTCCAAAACTATGAAACCAATTAGCACATAAAAAAAATATATCCGAGATTATCTAAAGTATTAAATGTCGTTATCTTAGCACTAATAGTTATTAATAAATTAACGTTCCAAAACATTCATTTTTAGAGTTCTGTAACCAAATGCCCAAAAAGGTACCCTTATAGATTCGTCATGTACGTCTGTCTGTCCGTATGTTATAGACACTTTTTTCCGAAACTATAAAATGATATCAAACTAACTTTAACGTATGCTAATGCGATGTCTGATAACATGAAAAAATAGTCTAAGGTTAAAAACGCATCCTCGTACTTTTATCGATTAGTATTTGTAGACTATTTTCTATATTATATATTATATATGGCTAACTCCTTTCACCGTCGAGTTTAAACGCGATTAACGACGAAAAACGTTTAGTCAGTTGTCAAGAGTGTCATTCATATCAATGTTATTATTAAAAAAAAATTAGTTATTGTAAATATTTTATTACTAGCTAATGATGTGGCTTCTCCCTCGTTTTCACAGGAATCCTTTAGGATTGCAAGTGGCCTATATGTTGATCCAGGTCACAATCTATTTGTGTTCCGTTCAGCCATAAGAGAGTAAAAGTTTTTATAATACAAAATCTACATAGTTCAATCTTACTCGTTATCAAAATAGCTATATCTCGTTAGTTATTTTATTTTAAAAATCCTTATTTACAAATCTTTTAAGCCTATTGACATGGACTACTGTAAATAATTTAAACTACCGTTAATCTTCCGAATCTTATAATTTCTGCTATTCAAAACTTGTAATGTTATATATGGACCACGATACAACCTGTTTACTTTTAAACTCTTACCAATAATTCATCTAGGAGTAAAATCACCCAATCACCTTCTTCGAATGTAATTAGACTTTTTTATCGTATAATTCGGCTTTTTTGAAAGTTCTCTCTAGCTCGTGCATAAGTAGGTATCTGCATTTTTATAAATCGCTGTTCTATTGTTTCTCTACAACTAAAATCTCTATTATTTCTTTCAAATCGTAAGTGATCATCAGCATATAGATTATCATGTCATCCTCTCATAATATTCACAAACAATACTGCCATAATTACGTATGTACATTCATTACCTATTGTTGCCGACATAACGACTTTTTTATGTTCTGATTCAGAGGGTATGGTAAGCGGTAGACTTGTCCAATATTCCTAACATCCTGGCCCCAGAACAGCGATGCACCTGTAAAATCTATGGTGTCTATAGTTTTCTCTTACCATCAGGAGAGCCATGTGCTTATTCGCTGAATCCTCACAAAAATATGTATATTATGATGGTAGTTAAAATAAGTTCGTGCTATAAAAAGGGTTGTAGGGTCAAACTTACCCCGAAACATGTGTTTGAAAGAGAGAACCTAGTAGTTGCCGGTCACCCATCAAAGGAATTTGTTTCATCAATCAAGCACCATGCTCATATAAAAGGAACATCAATCACATATACATATGGATCGATCAGGAAAAGTTTCTCAAGAAGGTGTTTCTTTCTCCTCTTAGCTACAACGTGCTCCAGTTGACGTGACTTTGATAAATTATTTGCTTACGCGTCGTTACAGTAGGTACGAACAGATAGTTCGCTTCATAAAATCAAATATTAAACTAACTAATAATTAACAAAAGAAAAATGGAGAGTAAAGGGAACTTTACAGTGTGTATATCTTCACGCCCATATCCCCGAAACGGTAGGCAGAGGCACAACCAGGGTACCCACGACTAGCCGAAGATACTAGGTCCCACAATGTGATAGGTGGCAAGTTTTTTTTATTAGAAAATTGGAAAAACCCAATTTTGTTTTGTTTCCCGACCCGGGATTCGAACCCGGGATCTCATGCAGTCAAGTCCAACAACTGAACCGTTAGACCACAGAGGCGACTCGCTAGACCACAGAAGCGGCTACAGTGTCTATATATTTTTTATAATATAACGCATAATAAAACTTTTTGAGGACATCGATTAATTTATTTATACCAGCAATTTCACAACGAACTCCTGTCAAGTAATTAAGACGAAATTCCCGTTCAGTAAGTCAGTCAGAAAATCAGCATTAAAATAAGATCTTATGTTTTTTGAATATTTTGCCCTATGACATGAATTCGACAAAGAGAGCGATAAAATTACAATTTATTAAGATTAGGTCGAAGTATGTAGTAGTAAGTAGTTATAGAAAATTAAGGCTAATAAACGTCATGAAAATAAAGTTTTATTACTATATTACTCACACAGACTAACTGCTAACAGATACATAAAACAACTCAGATTGACTAACTTATAACAAATGTTACCAGACTTTAATACTTACAATGTTAAAAAGTAGGTTAACAATACTAGTATTTCCACTACTCGTCATAGTAAAAGTTCTGCTTAAGTGTTTCTGAATTGAAATAAAATACAATTCTCTGCACGGAAGCTTTCTATGAATTCTAGTCCTACCATGTAAACGTGGAACAAAAATCAGTAGAAAAAAAAAACAAATAAGCTGTATTATTATATTATTTAACGTACATGCATACACATCTCCATACGCATCTTCATGGGGTAGGCAAAAATTATCTAGTGCCAAATGTCACGATTATTGCCTAAATATATCCACATTCGCATAGTATATCTGATTTGTAAATATTTTATCTGTAATTTATTTCATAAGAGCATGTCTTTTCTCATTTTAACTTCAACATTATTCATTAGAATGTTAAATAAAAATCTGAAATTTCTTGAGTTAAGTCTGAAGACGGACTTATTTATGACGAATTATATATAAATTCTGTTTGTCTCTTTACTCGTATAACGTTTCTGAGTTCTCTCACGTTGGAGACGCGTGTCGCGTATCTATTATTCATCTTGTAGCGATTTCGCCGGTAATTCAACATCATGAATTGAATTATTACGTTGTACGATAATTTTATATGATACGAGATTGTCGGATGGGAGGAATGTTATATTTAAACTGTATTTGGCGACATGCTTTAGATACTTACATTACTGTTAGATGAAAACAGTTTCTATACTTTTATCGTCGGCATTTGGTGGAACTCTGTTCTAGATACAAATTTACTAACATCAGTTGTGATTTCTACAATACGTTTTTATTATTATCTTTTAGAAATTTTTTTATGGTTGTTTTAAGCTGATGATGATTGTGCAACCCGTTATTGAACAAGGAACTATGTTCGAAATGGTGTCGAAATCTTCACTATTGTTGAATTTTGTGATAGTGGAGCCACTTAATATATAATATGTGAAATTTTGATCTAACGTCAAATTCAAATTCAAATTCAAAATAGCTTTTATTACGTAGATCCATATAAATATTCTTGTAACGCGTTTATATAATTCTAAAAACTACCACCGGATCGGAACGCGGCCACTCACTGAGAAGATCCGGCGAAAGAAACTCAGCGGGCTTGTCTTTTTTCTTATAAATCTAATTTACAAAAGTTTATTACATTCACAAATAATTTGCAGAGATTGGCATGAGGAGCAATTAATCCCAAGCATTTCTGTCTTCTAAATATTCTGAAATCTTATAATAACCCTTACCATACAACTTTATCTCAATACATTTTAGTCAGATATTTCTATCTGAAGTTACAAATTTAACGTAAATACTGTAGATAGATCTATAAAAATTAAACGATTCGAAGTTCCCCGGGTCGGCTAATTCCTAATAAAATCCACGCTACCCTGTATTGTATATGTAATACAGATTAGATAGGTTTGCCACCTAATATTACGACCATGTTATAGGACTAAGTTGGAAAATGAGATAGTAATTAAAGAATGTAGAAATATTCTAATGCCAATTAAATAGTATATTTACTCTGTAATCTATAAGTCAAAAATATTCAAGCCTTTGTAATGCAGCTAAGAACAATTAAAAAGGAGATCAATTATAATCGAATTAAACTGTTGGTATTTTGCCTCCTATTCCATAAAAGGTAATTCTAGAAAATCTACTATCTGTCACGACCAACTTTGCTCCACCCGTTCAGTTTGTATAGGAATTTTACAATGTTGGTTTCAAATTTTTGGTGTAAAAAAATAAATAAAAATCAAAAAAATATTATTTTATATATGTCAAACTTAGCACGCAGACGAGTGAAATAAACTTATCTTGATGAGTGTGATAACAACAACCAACTTGATGATACAATATATTCTTAAATCTACCGAGTATGCAAATAATATTTTGTCAAACCATTTCACCCATTTCGGAAGAGAATAGTAACAAACACGTCGACATGAAATTTTAATATATACTAGTGGTCGCCCATTGGACGAAATTCTACCATTTTGATATTTTAATATCCAAATTTTAATATCTTGTTGATAAGAACGCCATCTTCATTTTTCGAGACCAACTTTGTTTCCTGAATAGTTGTGCGCATCTGTGATCTTTTATCGTCAACATCAATATATTTGTTTACAGTGTGTGAAAAGCATGGTAGTGTAGGTAATGTTTTATTTATTGATTTAATGTACTTTATAAGCATTATTATTGAAAAATATTAGCGTTCTATACTTCTCCTACACATAAACTATAAGTGTGCCAAATTTTAAGCTCCTGCGTCCGCGCAATTTTCGTAGAAAGGGGTCCAAAGTTTTGGCATCACGTATAATTAATATATACTCGTAGATAAGATAACATTTAAAATTATTTGCTAAAATGACATTTGAGTTTTGACATCACTTTGATCCGGGTTTCATCGCGATCCGGGTCCGGTGAAACGGGTTTTTAGTTATTAAAACTGAATGCCAATCATACTGTCTGTTCATTAATATTGAATAAACACGAAAACTCAGCGTACAAGTAGACAAATTGTAGATTTATGTGTAATGGTAGATATACTTTGAAAAATCAGCCGTCCATTGTCTGGCGTCCATTTAGAGTTAACTTATTAAATTGTTGGTGAAAATTGAATTCAAGCTTTCTGTGTTAACGAGCTCATCTTGTATTTATTGTAGCTTTAATGCTATTTGATTTCCGTTCTGTCTCTTTAAACACCAGTCATGTGTGTTTAAATTAAGTGCTTTGTGTTTTTTTACTGAAAGTTTAATTTTAATGGAACTTTGTTAGTGTTTGATCCTAACAAGTGCGTCGTGCGTGCGTGCGTTTATGCGTGTGTGTGTGTTTGTCTGTGGTATACTACTAACAGAATGGAACGATTTCGATGAGGAGTTTTTCATTTGAAAGCTGACGTGTTTGAAATGGTTATTTGTTATATTACATATTAATTAATAATATTTTTTGGATTATTGACTAAATATACTATTGTATTGGTATTAAAACATTTCTATATTCTTTGATTACTAGCTCGTTTTTCAACTTAGTCCCACAATATTGTCATATTATATAACAAATATCTAATACGTGATACATGTTCCATACCGGGTATCGTGGTTTTTATTAATAACTAACCGACCCGGCGAACTTCGTTTCGTTGAACAATTTTTATGGCTGATAGCATTATTTTCTTGCAATTTTAGCGTTCTTTTAGAACGTTCTCCGGATAGTAATTAACACAACAAAACATGAATTAGCAAAAATTTTCAATCAGTTCAGGCGCGATAACCACGCTTTCGTGTTTCATTTTTATACAGCGTGTAAATGACAGCGTACCGAAAAATGAAGCCATGGATTCTGTACGTGATAGACATGCATATGTGGTTGTTTGAAGTTTTCTACAACTTTTGTATTTTTTTTATTGATTTTAATTTAATATCAAGTAAATAACACATTATTACTACAAACAGCAATGTAATAAAACAGCGTATTAGGTCGGCACCTACAGCTCGCAAACGAGTGGCTTAATGCATATACTTAGTTCGCTATACATTGCGGGCTCAAAACCTGCTAAATATTTAACCACTTGTTTCTGACAAAAAACTGTAAAAGGAATTATGAAGACATATATGTATTTAAACTATCAAAGAAGTTTTCGTTACGGTGTCAAATACACCCTGTATATACGGATTCGAAAATCACTCCCTTTTTGAGTTGCTCGACTTGCGACTCCCCGTTCCAGGACAATCATTCAATCTCGGGCAATTAATTAATTGCCTCTGTGGTCTAGCAGTTCGGCGTTGGACTTAACTTCTTGAGATCCCGAGTTGGGCAACAAAAAAGCTAGAAAAAATATATAATTTCAATTTTCTAATAAAATTAACGTTGCCCGGGATCGGATATGTGCCCGGTTGGAGATAGGCTTGCCACCTATCACATTGTGGGACTTGGTGTCTTCGCCTAGGCGTGGGGCCTCGTTGTGCCTCTGCCTACTTTTTCGGGGATATGGGCGTGAAGATACTTACTTACTTACTCCGGGAGTTAGATTGAATTATAAAATTTAAAATACACATTTTGAGTTGCCCGATCCGTGAGTTAAACGTTGTCAATAAAGTGAACTCCAACACTAGACCAAAAGACAACGGAGTTATTTTTGAATTGATAATATGATAATTAGTAAACACGCTGAACTAGAAATTGAAATGCAGGCATATCTGGCCATCACAAAAGTAACTGCTCCTATATCAGGAATCGAATCCAAGCCTCGCCCAAGGTAGGTGGCAAGAGGCGTGCAAACTAAAACAGTATGGTACAACGAATATTACACGTTTAATTGACCGGATAAAACATCCAATTCCAAATGACTGTATATCGAAGTATCATTGTTAATTATCTTTCCAATACAAATACATTTTGGTTCACAGTTGAAGTATGCCCTACACGAATACAAAGCTGACCAAAGTGGATATTGTTACTGGAACAACCAATTCCAATTATGTGATATTCATCCACATTGCTATTATCGCTTCTATGGTCTCTGGTGTTGGCATTACAACACGATATCCCAAGTTTGATTCTCGGGTCGGGCAACTTAATGTCCTTTTTAAATTTTGTTTGTTGTTTATCAAATATAAATTTTGAAGTTAGCTTAAATACAACTTAACAAATTCAAATTCAAATTCA
>NJDC01015462.1:13219-34161 GCA_002245475.1 Calephelis virginiensis
TTCAATTTATTAAATGGTAAGTCTTCAAAATAATTGTGTGTATGTATAATGTGTAAGTGTGAGTTTATATGAATGTAAGCTATATAAAAAGTCGTGTTAGTTACACTGTTTCTAACTCAAGAACGGCTTAACCGATTCCCCTGCAAATTGATAGGGTAGCTTAGAACTAGAAGTTGGACATATTCTTTTCATCCCGATATACTTGGAGAAAACTAGAAAAAACCGCATTTTATTTTTTTCCATACAAACTGAACCGGTGGAATGAAGTTCGCCGGAGCAGCTAGAAATACAAAGACATACATAGTACATAGCAAAGTCTTTTCTCCGTCAATCACATTGTTTCTATGTATAAGCCACTACAACAAGACTGTTGTATTCCATGTTTTCAATTTCGTTTAAAAGGTTTACACTGAAACTGCCAGTTCAATTAAAACTTCTCTTTTTGAACCACGTTTCTTATAAAAGCAGTAGATTGTTCAGTTTTTCTGTTACACTTTTTTTAATGGACATAGAAGTTATTTTACGCTGGAAAATTTTCTCTTACAACTATAAAAAATATGAAATAGAGAATAGTATTAATAGCGTCTGTGGTCTACTGGTCCAGTGTTGCCGTTGACTTCGTTGGAAGGTTTCTATTTCATTGTCGGGTAGCTTGAAATGTGTGTTTTACGTACATACATATCTTCACTCCAAGTTCCTTGTGGAGTAGGCAGAGAGTATCGAGAACCAAATTTTACGATAATTCCAAACCTCTCCAGTTACCTTCATATTTCTTTGTTATAAACACGTCGGTTCCGGAGACTCTTGACAAAGTTTGGGTACTTGCATCCATCCACATACGCATTCTATATCTGCTTTATACATTTTTTACCCGCCATTCTTTCCATATGACCGAAACTGTGAAATGTTTCATTTCATGATTAATGCTTTGGTTATATCTACTTACCTTCTCGGGCATGAAGATATTTAGTTAAAATGTTGCATCCCTAGAGCTATAAAATAACAGTTAACAAAGATCATTAAAAATTGTGGCCCAGCTGAAGTCCAAGATGACTAACATTTAATCTTGGTATTTATTTTCCACTGGTCAACGTGTGTATACTTTTTTGCTCGAGATAGCCAAAAACTGGCAACTTCACTTAGAACAGCAACCACAAAGTTGTTACTATCCAACCGTTGGAAAAATTATTTAAAGCATTCAGGCATATATTACCACAAAAAATCTTTACAAAATTACATAGAAGGTTGAATACCAAAACCACAGACTTGTTTTTTCTTAATAGTTTTTATTGATCGTTTTTTTTCATTCTAAAAATATTTAGTCGAAGAAAATATATAAAGGACTCCTAAGATTTTTTTAAACTGTTTCCGCCACCGTAACCCAACACTTGCGTTGATATGTTCCAGGTCGAAGGATAAGGTAGCCGGTAAAATTATTTTTGCTCGAGGCTAACATCCCGGCCTAAGGTTGCCCAGGGTGGCCAAAGGTGGAAATGGTGCATTACCACCTTTGGTGTTCTAGGCGGCGTAAATTTCTTACCATTACGAAATCCGTATATTTGTTTGTCTCATATAAAAAAGAAGCTTTTAATTTTCACATTTCTCGTTTTCAGCAAGAATTTCTACAAATTAATTTCGTTTAATATAAAATTAATTAATAGGTACTTGAATTGAATGTAAGTGCTTTATGATTTGGATTTCGAATTTTTTCATCAAATAAAATAGGAAATAAGCAAACGGCTATCTTTATGGTAATATACAAGCATAGTCTATAGACACCACAGACATTAAAGGTGCGTTAGTATTCTATGCCCAGTGCATTAGACCCCATTTGCAAGTTTAACCTACCTTCCAGAACAGAAAACGAAAATGTCTGACATTGTCATTAATGGATGGATCTACATGGACACAGTACTAGACAACACTATACTTTATTTGATATACAGGGTGCCAGGATAAACATAGGGTTTATCCTGGCACCCTGTAGGCAGCACGTAAAAGGAGAGCATACGCTTAACGTCACTAGCACCGTGACTATACTAGGTGGTAGAGTTTTGCATCGACTCGCCCGGATTGGTACCACCACCTCACTTATTCCTGCCGCCAATTCATAACGTCCAACGCTTGCCGTTGACGTGTTTCGGTTCGGAGGGCAAGGTAGCCGGTAAACTTACTTTTGCTCGAGGTCTAACATCCCGGCGTCAGTTTAGCAACGCACCATTACCACCTTTGGTGTCTCTAGGCGCCGTGAATTTCTTACCATCAGGAAATCCGTCTGCTTGTTTGCCTTCCATTATTAAAAAAAAGGGAGAAACTGCGAAAAAAAATGCAATCTGCACAAATTCACAAAACCGAAAGCAATACTGGTGCAATCAGCAGAAAGTCACAAAACGGAGAATTCCCAGATCCCAGAGTTAAAGTAAGCGAAGGTAGATGAAACACAATTTGATGAAACTTCTGAAAACTTAAATTAAAACCTCATCTCGAAGAAAATTAAACCGCGAATAGTTAATGGATCTTAACTCGATTCCGAAATGCTAACTTTGTAGAAAGCGACTCGTTGGCTCCAATAAGATTCTGACAAGTTTGGTAAAATTTACTCCCTTCAAAAGGCCCGTTTATTACTCAACTGGAAAGAAAGTTTGCAAAGCTTGAAGTATGTTAAGCATTTTATAAGCGGCAGAGACAGGTTAACGGTGTTGACATCTGAATAAATTTGAATTCTCACAAAAAGAGGCGCAGACCACACGACGTAGAGTGTCAACATCGCAGAAATGTTTGAAGTGCCAAATTTAGCAGGATTGGTCGTATAGTACGAGTACTACTATTTAAATTATGCGCTTCGGCTTTACACTTTTTATTCTTTTTACACTTTATAACTTTATTTTTAAATTGGCTGACCCAATCTAAATTTAAGAGAAATAATTAATTATGTAATAACAAGTCTATATAGATATTCTTAAAATACATATTGATGTATTTTAAAAATATCTATATAGACTATATCTGTAAATGTGCCCGGTTGGCGATAGGCTTGCCACCTATCACATTGTGGAACTTAGTGTCTTCCAGCTAGTCGTGGGTGCCTTGCTTGTACCTCTGCCTACCTCTTCGGGGATATGAAGATACTTTTTTTTTACATATTGATGTTAAACTACTAATTTATGTTTTACGATTAATTCACGATTAGTAGGTCACTGTGTAGTTACTCGCCTGAATCGCTGTCATTATTAGCTATTTCTGTTATCATAGCATTCGATCCTAGCTTGCCACTTTTGTGTTATGTATTCGAGGGTTGGACTGCCGGTAGACTTTCAGATATCGTCTTATGGCCAATGTTAATAATGTATCTCAATCTAATGGATTGCAAGCAATCTAGATAGTTGCGTATCCGGCGGCCTATCCCATACCTAATTGCCATATTTATCCTGTCCACAGATATGTTATTGGCAAGCGATAACATAAAAATGGATCAAAATATCAATCTTGGACAGGAAGTTTTGGATTAGGATTGATTATTAATATTGGCCGTAAGATCCCGACCGTGCCACAGCTATAAACAGTAACATCTACGGTAAATGTCGTAACTTTCCTTTCACTCTCTCTCTCAGTCTCTCTCCTGATAATGATGGTGGCTCTCTTGATAATTAAAGTAGCTCTCCTTGTAGTATGTTATTTGTTAACCGACTGTGAAAAAAGCGATTACAGATTCGATACTTACATTTTTTATGTATGTAACTAGATTCCTTTGTTATTCATTGTTTCTTAACCGACTAAGGCAATTACAGGTTCGACACCTATATTTTTATATATGTTGTTCGATTTCTCCGTTATTTGTAAACTGATCATTTTTTACTACTTCTATCAAGTCGGAATCTGATTATAAAAAGTCAGTCATACAAAAACGTTATAAATTTTAAATCTAAGTCAGTTATTTGCAGTTTAAGTGCGCTTGAATTATTTGCTATCTGATTACATAAAAATAAATTAAAAGATTTAGTTACAAAACTGCTTATTCCAAAATTCATTTAGTTATGGCAAACCTAGAGGGTAAATGAGTTAAATAATACTTTAACGGGTGAAAAAATGAATAAATTGTGTCGTTTTTTAATAATACAAGTGTGTCAAAAAAAAGGTGTTCCTAATAATTGACTTCTTATTTTCAAAAGGCTCAGACCAGATGACGTTGATAATCTCCTTTCAAATATCTCTATCAGCTTACATGTCAGCTTAATAAATAAGCTTGTGTCATACTCTGTAGCCGAGTCACGCTGATAAATACCAATCAATTACATCTTGAAATATTGTATATCTAACGCGTATAATTTTCGTACGTGGTATATCATGTTAAGTGTAGTTTATGAAATAGTTTGCTATGAAAGTGAATCTAAATGTATGTAATATGTAATATGAAACGTTTTGTTAACACATAATGTAACGACGTTTGTAGAAGTTTTCTACAGACATTTTTAGAAATTTAAAACATTAATAAAACTACTACCTAATAGTGATATTTTCCTACACGTGCTACGAAAATAAATAGCTTTTACATTTGCCGAGCACAAATTTGAGGTGGATGGATATTAGAGAGTATACTCCCCAGAGCCAATTTCAATTCGAACTATTAAATAATCTAAGGCGCGTACGCGTTTGATGTACAGTATTTCAAGACAAAATTAGACCGTAGACCATTAGCTCCAGCTTTTCCCTCGTCGATACGTATGTAAATATTTTAGTATTTGATTCTTTTCATTTACAGCTAGCATTCCTGTCAAAATTTATTTTGTGCCAAAATATTCACTGTTAACGTAAGACAGTGACACACTCGTCCATTTAAAGCCCCATCAAGATACCCTTCATAAAAGAGATATCAAGTAGCGTATTTCACTTCTTTACAAGCCAACCACTTGGGGGAGAATAAAAAAGGAAATATGGATGTGACCGCATTTCTCTACGAACTAAGTAGTTTGCACGTAGGCGTTTGTTCCTAAGGACCACTTAATTTCGGGTCTTAATAGCTTATAGCACGCGTCCCTTCAAAGAAGCGAAAGAAGCTTCTTAAGATAATGGATCGTTTTAAAAGAAAACCTTTTGAGGAAGGGACGTGGGAATTGAGTAAAAAGCAAATATTATTCCCGCTCAATGTTTGGCGAAGTTTTGTGCTATCGTTACTTATTTATGTTGGTTTTTATTACTGCTAGAGATCTAGGAATGACCAGACTGTCATCTATTTTAAAAGGGGAAAGTTTTCGGCTTTTATTTCTAAAAAGGTAGGATAGATTATTCGACTACAAAAGTCTATTGCTGTAACACGGCGTCCATTGGACAAAGTTCCATCCCTGGACAAGTTACACAAATTGAATCTAATTCTAAAGTACGTAACTTATGAGCCTATGCTATGGGTGTTAGTCATCAATTTTATTACATAGAAATACTAAGATACATATCAGAATAAATTTATTAAGCACTCAAGCCCGGAAATTCAGACATCTAAATGTTCATTAGATAAATGTCTGGCCCCGTCGGGAATAGAACCCGATATGTCGGTTGGTCGATGGAGTTGGAAGTGTACGGTAGTCCCATGACCAACAAAAACCCTCGATTCATCAGATATTACGCTACTACCGGTATTTAATTTATATGTACGTTACGGATTTTAATATATTTTATAAACGAAAAAGTATATAACATATTATATTATGTAAGCATATATGACATACAGACATTCAAAATTGTTAAGAGTAATAAAGACATTTTAATAGGCCTTTGTTATATTAATTTAGAAAATTCATGCATTTTATAATTAATAAAAGTGAAGTGCCAGTTTGTAATATCAAACTTTTAACTATATACTTATGAATATATATATGGTACGTATATGGTATTTTGTGTGTCTCTCTGTATTCTGGAATATCTCTGAAGTAGCTGAATTGATGTTGATGGGACTTTCAGTGGCAGATAGCTGATGTCATAAGAAGTGACTTAGGCTACTTTCTTTTTTTGTTAAATTTCACGCTGATAAAGTCGCAGGCAGAGCTAGTATACTTTTTGTGTAAATGTTTTATTAACCTTTTCTATAGATTTGACTAAAAGTCATTATTAGGGATATCAGACTTCATATGTATAAATAGGTGTAAATGTGTTGTTGCGTTGCAAGGAATAAAGAGGCTCTTCTGCTAATAAAATACAATCGATTATTACAGACACAAAAGAAGTTATTGGTGCATAGATGTTTTAAGTGCCCTATGGCCGAGTTCTGCCCTATGACCACCTGTACACATTTACTCGGGTTCTCTATCTGATTAAAATGTTAAAAACAATAATAACGAATACTGAAACTATAGTGGCAGATGTAGGCCAGGTGGTGATACCCATCAGTATAGAGCTGTGTAGCATTTTGTAATAACGAACGGCCTACATAGTTATAATAAAAATGATAAATGTTTCTAAGAAAAGCAGAAATAGAAATGATTTTGAGAAATTTAATTACGTCAAACGCCTTTGATAAAAACTCGTAGTTACGATTCGTAGGTAGTATTTCACATGAAAAATTCCAGGACCGAATGAAAGTACCGACTCCATTTCAAAGTAGTTTTTACATCAACGTGCGATTCCGATTCTTTGTGGCGCTATCTTTTCCTTGTGAAGGTGTAGGAACTCTTTGATCTATGTTGCATGACAAATCACATTTTTGGTTTGGAAGAAAATTGAAACAAACTACTGGCAAAGAAAATCTACTTCGTTCACTCCGTTTTAAGTTTAAATCGGTAGTGTAATTTGTTTTGGAATACAGTAAATAAAAAAAAAACTACAAAAATAGTTAGTAGTAAAACCGCAATTACTGTTTCCAATTATTTTATTTGTTATGAAGTCGCGATTCAATTTTTTTCTCGAAATTATAAATTTTATCAAAATCGGTTTATTATTGACCAAGAAATTGCGACAGAAATATACAAAACAAAAATTAATAAAAATATATAGTCGAAATGAGCTTAACCGATGGTAATACTTTTCCCATAATGTAAAAAGTGCAGTAGGCAACTGGCTAACGAAGTATTTATGAGAAAACTAGCTGTCCCGACGAACACCTGTTCAGCTTTCCTGGCAGTTTTGAAAGGATTTTTTCCACATATCTTGAACCTTCCCTGGACTTGAACAAATCATTTTAAAACCAAAATTAGCCAAATCTCGAGTTTAAGCTAGACAAAAACAACACTTTTTTAGTTTTCCAATTCGGGAATAGACTCCGAGGCCTCATGTAGTTAATGCCAGCACCCGACCAAGAGATGCCAGGCGAAATTCTGTTAAATTTTAATAAATCTAATTTCTAATATGTATTATTAGAATTCTGTAAACTGAATATATTTAAAAAATCGACGGGTTGCACTGCCAGCAGAAGTGAAAACTTGAATATTAACGTTGTGCATTTTTGATATTTTGGGATAGAAAAGGAATAATTTTGCACGAATTAGAAGAATATTTAAAGGAACTTGTTAAAAGATTGGGATACAAAATATTCTGTTTTTCTTTATGGTAGATACGAATATCAAAGTTTTTATGTTTATGTGGTTAAGGTTTGAAGTTTTTGGTAGCTGACCTCTTAGCTGAGCTTGTTAAATTTATTAGGTACGCCGATTAAACCGGAAACACAATTAAGTATAACATATAAAAATTATATTCCAATATTCCTTCCTTGTTGTAATGAATCCTTACGAATCGTTACATGTAGTAACATTAATAGATCTGAATTTACGGATCGTTGAATTAAACTTCATCAAAATTTCCTTGTTCTATTCAAAAATATACTTCAAGTGTGTATAGAAATCACTGCCCGAGTGAATAAAAAGCTTTTTGATGAAAAACTTCAGACAGGAAAAGGAAACCAGTTTTCTTTGGAAAGACTCCTCAAACCCGAAACCGGAACACATTTAAAAGATGCTTTACGGCGATATCCGATACGAGGGTGGCCTTTAGCCAACTAATATATTGGTATGTATAAATATTTATAGTGTGTCACTCTTGTCTCTTTGTCCATGACTGAATCTTTTTTCAGAAAAGTTTTATAGTATTTGACTTGGTTTTTCGTACTTAATATTTTAACGAAAGTTGACTTTAATTTTTTTTTGGAGAATGGGACAGATTTCATACATTCAAGATTATAAATTCTGCTTTAAAAATACAACAATTATACATATAATTTAGCCATTACCTAGTATGCCTGGTGTTCCATATTTTTTTAGTAATTTCTTGAAAACACCGTTTAGAAGAGTTTCAGTTGTGTTTAGCATAATTGTCACTAAAAATTATTCTAACCATGAGTAACCGAATACAGATTTTCGGAGAACATGTTTTGACATAAAACTCATATATATATTTCATAAAATATCGCGTCAATCGTTGACCGCATCGTGAATAACGATAAAACTGTTTAGACTGTAACCTCAGTCATCAGAGCCCTTACCATGAGTTTACGGCTTGTTACTCGCTACCGTTTCTGTAAATTATTTGTATGAAAACTTTGAAAAGCGCCCCTAGTGATACCTAACTAAAAGAAACACATTTTTAGACCAAAAGTGTCATAGATTTCCACACGTAACTTACCGAATGTAATCTATACCAACTCATGGTAAAGGCTCTGATTGCGTGCCAAACTTTTCCTAAATCAATAATATTTTTCTAAATATTTATAACTTCATAAAGCATCATGGTAAGAAACTCATATCATTCATTACACAATACACTTATATCAAAATCTTACTTAAACTTATGCCTTCTGTTCACCCTAGTCTTTAATCTGTTAAGTTTTAATATTTGTTTTATTACTTTTGTCATTCTAAAGTGACTAATGTTGTTTAAGTTTTTTAAATTAGCACTTGCTATTAAACTACAACTTGCCTAAATACTGATTACCTTTGCTGGACTAATGTCACCACTTTGTATAGATTTTATTTATATTTCTTTACGTTTTGTCATGTGTTGTTAATGGGTCCGCTAAAATGTTTTCTTTTTTTTCTATCTTTTTTATATTAACTAGCTGTTGCCCGCGGCGTTGACCGCGTGGTTAATGGTCCTACAGAAACATTTTTTCGTGATAAAAACTATTCTATGTGTTAATCCTAGTTACCCTCTATGCGTCTGCCAAATTTCATGAAAATCGGTTCAGTAGTTTTTGCGTGAAGGAGTAACAAACAAACAAACGAATAACCATTCAAACTTTCGCATTTATAATATTAATAGGGTAGCATAGTGTAGTGGACCCCGCTGGCTGCGAAGGACCACTAAAGATGTAGCGATCCTTACAAGGACCAAAGATGTAATGGACCCCCGCTGGCTGCGAAAGACCAAAGATATAGTGGATCCTTACAAGGACCGCTAAAGGTGGTTACCGATCCCCGGTTCGAGGAACCAGCGTAGGTAGCGGACGTGAGACTTCTTCGCCGGTGATGAGCCAACGTGGCCGTGACAAACAGGCAGTTGGTCACAGCTGCGAGGGCCTGGCCGGGGTAGGGGATGTTAAAGCTACTTGGGAAATGTCCCTACGTCCCTACGAGAGATTAATGAAACCGTCGATTAAATCGTAAACGAAAATAATACACACTTTAATCAATAAAAACTGTCTCATCTGAGTTACAATAATAGTGGACTGTGAACACTAAATAGGTTCTGATTCTCCCGTACCGAATCTCTATTCTTCCAGTATTCTTGCAGAGGTTCTTCCAGAGTTCTTGCAGAGGTTCTTCCAGAGTTCTTCTTTCTTCTTTGTTCTCGTATCGGAGATCAGACCCGGAATGCTGGTCGTCCAGATTGGCCGTTCTTTTATATGTTTCGCGGCGGAAACACCGACCAATCGAGAATTCGAACCAATCATATTTCGTATAAAAAACGGTTCGGTCTTGACATTTTGATGTCGTACCTTATAGACTACCTTATAGACTCGTGCGAGACTAGCCCAGAACGACACTCCTTGCTTTTTTATGTATGTTTCATATTTCTTATCTTTCGCATTTTACAGGTCGGCGTGCGTCCTTAACACATAGGATGACATCAAACAAGTCAACTCGAGTGTAGAAATCCCTTTTGTTAGTTTACATTACATACATTATACCCTCCATGTTGTAGTGTTACAGTCTTTAGACCTTCACTGATTATATTAATATCACGTGCCACTTTTGAAAATATAAGAATTTAAGAAAGGATTGTGAATACCGAGGTCCAAAAGTGGTAGCTTCTGGTAGTTAGGGTTAAACCTAATTACATTTTAAAATTTTGTTCAAATATTTAAAACTTAATATATTATAAATTTGTATAATTTTAAAGATGTTTGCACACCATAATGTGGTAGAATATGTTGGTATTCACAAATATCTTTTGTTACAGCTTCTAACATACATTTTCGGCAAATAAATAAATTTCAATTTTCAAATAATTAAACTAGATATAGATATAAATAATTGGCTTAAAAGTTAAAAGTAATTTTCTTTCTTTCTTTCTTTCAATAAAAAAAATAAATAGCAAGTTTGTCACCGGAATGTGCATGTAAGCTATGTATTACTGAGGAATAGTTGCATCTATATTCTAGGGTCCAACATTACCTGGACCAAACATGAATAATTTATGTTCGCCAAGAATTTAACACATTTGATAATGTTGTATTTAAAGCTCAGGTCCTGGCTGGAGATAGACAAAAAGGTGTCCGGAGAGGGTTCATATAAAAAAACGATAGGTTGCACTCCGGGAGTACCGGCAGAAGTGAAAACTTGAATATTAACATTGTGTATTTTTGATATTTTGGAATGGTTTGGGAATAATTTTCACAAATGCTTTAATTATCAGTGTGAAAGTACCATCATTTATATATTTTTATAGAATACAATATTCATTTATTGCACTATCGTACACAAACATTATAATACGAACATTTGCGCAAGCGCCCTGCGCCGTCTTACGAGTTTTCGATCAGGTCACGTGTCCTGACTCGAGTTTAGAAGTTTTTACCTATTCCGAAAAAAATGCGCAATGCCGCTAAAGAAGTTTTCAAATTCAAAAAATCCGAGAAAATTGCAAGGAAAATGTTTTAATCCGTACAAAATTTTGGTAGCTGTTAATAAGCGATACGAAGTTCGCCGGGTCGGCTAGTTACTTAATAAAAATTGCTACCAAATTCTAAAAAATCTTTGGGTATTATCATAAAATTCGAGAGTGGCAAGAGTTGAACGCGTCACTTCAGAAATAAAACACAACGTATACCAGTTTAATCTAAATTGAATGAAAATATGTACAGCAGAACGAATCGACTAATTTCTATATTTTGCTAAAATCATAATATGCTTTAAAAAGTTTGAGATAGTTAAAGATTATCTCAAATAATTAAATATATTAATTAAAACAAACATCCCTGGACGTATCACACAAACTGAATCTTACCCCACAATAAGCTAATTATATATCTACCTAATTAACTAGAACCCTGCAGTCCTGCGAGTATACGATAATATAAGAAAATAAATAAGTGCGGAAAAAAATGTTTGAAATGCCGTTTTAAATCATTAAATTTTATTTCGAACTAGCTTCCGCCCGCGACTCCGTCCGCGCGGATGTCGGTCTAAAACTAAATAATTAAGATTCCAAAACCAACGACAGCGATGAAACGAAGACAGTAAAAAAACATTTTCGAGTGGACCAAATTGTGAATCTAAACCATTTTCTAATCCAAACCATTCTCAAGGAAGTACACATAAAAATTTCATCAAAATCGATCCAGTCGTTTAGGAGGAGTTCAGTGACATACACATGCACACGAAAAATATGTAAGTATAAGGTTTGACAACGTATGCTATGGTTGATGATTTTATGTGATGGTTAGTGTACAAATAGCGATTGTTTGTGTGTGTGGCATATATAAGCGGCATCGAGGAGGACACGTGTAACGCTAGCTTGTAGTTTTAGGTGGTTTCATCGGAATTTGTCCAATAAACTTTAAGTTTCGTTGCTAGAACGGCTCTGGAAATTAATAAAAGGCCTGATGACTTCTGGACAGACATTTAACGATACCAATACATAGAAGTATTTGGAATATTTATTAAATATTTGGAAGTTGAAACAACAGAAAGTATAAATATTAATATAGGAAAATATCAAAGTTAAGTTGAAAATTTAAAAACAATTTTCCATTACAGACGGATTAATTTAAAAAAAGGATTTGAAAAAAATAATCATAATTTAATTCGTTTTCTGATTAAGTATTAATTTACAATACCCTCAAACATATAAACATAAAATAATAAAGAAATAAAAATTATGTTGAATATTGTATCAACGCGTATAGTATATCAACATTGAATAAAATAAATATATATAACGGTATAAGTTCAAAATCAAAAATATAATGGAAGCAATAGAATAACATAACTTACAGCACTCCAAATTAAACAATAGACTAATAAAAAAAGGCGCTCGGTAAAGTTTTTGCATAAACAGGCATGAGTCACCAGATTACGGGGCAAAGAGGTGGATTACGCATGCACAATAACGCCCATACAACCAATGCCACCAGAGGGGAGTTGCTGAACTAAAGAAACAAGCGTGATCAAAAGTCATTAAAAGTTCTGCTATTTATCGATAGATGGCCAAATTAAAAAGTATCACCACTGTGTCGGTCGGAGTAAAGGTTGTTAGGTTATTTTCGTTACGGAATTTATGAATTCGGTCTCCACACTTAAGGCCCGCGATAGAAGCTATGCAATAGCTTAAAAATCCATCCAATTCCACATGCCAAATTAAAGTAAATTACAGCAATTTGCAAACTTAAACGAATCCAAAACTAAAACTAACATGTATAAAACGAACCATAGTAAATAAGGGCCGTGATCAAGTCAGAGGAGCTAGAAAGAAAAAAATACGTATAAATACCTATATAGATGCTACAGTAAACTTAGTAAACACCCAGACCCAGAAATGCAGACATGTAAACGATCTAAAAGGTGAAAATGTACTATAATCAGAAACAGGTCTTCTTATCATTCATAAATAGCTAAAAATATAGCGGATCATTAATTTTACGTAATTTATAATTAGTTGAAGTACTTAGATCATTATTTACATGTCCCCATCCGGAAGTTTCTATCTCGTTTGAGAAATAAAGTATGGTACAATGCTTGTACAATATTGTTACTACACAATGAAATTGGTTTGTTTTGTTCCTGAAGTAAGTAAATAAACAAAGATAAGGACAAAAGACACGAAAAGGGTGCCCCGAAAATATCTTCATTCAAATTCTTCTGTTCAATTTGGTATTACGCTCAAGGTTCGTAGAATAACAAAATTTATTTTATTAAGAAATACAGTTACTACGTTTTTGTTTTTAGTGCTAGCTTTTTTCTTATTGTATGGTAGGTGCTTAAGTCTTTGTTTTTATTTGTAGCTTTATTTAGCTTTTATTAACGGACTTTGAAAAAAAGAGGTAGTTGTTAGTTATATGTTCGACTCCTATATTTTTATATAGAAGTCTAACATATAACTAGCAACTACCTCTGAATCGATTTTTTTTTATTTTAATAAACGTATTTTGAAGGTAGTCTTATTGCCGTCTAATGATGTAATATCAGGTAAATCGCGGAAATTGCTTTAAGGTTCAACAAAACGTACTGAAATGGAAGTTTTTTGCAGATTTTCAATGTTTAAATGATTTAGGTAGCTTTTGTTATAACCTGTTAGTGTTTTTGTAATGCACAAAACTTGGAACTGAATGTTGAACTAGTCAACCCTGAACGACCATTATTTTCTATGACATGTACCTAATTACACTTAACCAATATTATTATCAATTCAAGATGGCCGCGAAATCAAAATTAAAGATTACATGTAACAACCTGCACAATATGGACGTCAAAGACAAAGCTTGACGAGTATTTAATACATATATAACTTATTAAAATACGACAAAACTTCTTTTGTCGTATTTCATTATGTTATATATTTATTTAATTCTTTGTATTTTTGACATAAAAGATGGACATATATTGAAATGCACGAAAGGTAAGCTTATCTCCCTCTCTACAGATATCTTCCAGCCAGTCCTAAAAATAAAAATTTGTGATGAAACTGTAGAATGCATCATGCAAAATAAATAAATAAGTAATTAACCTGAATCATAGAATAATATAATACTAAAAAGAATGACGTATTATAAAACACTTAACTTCATTATCACAATAAATAAAAATAATTGCGATGTTTTAACTTTTGACTAATAATAGATAAAGGTGATCTCCATGTTATTACTTGTCATGAAAGAAACATAAACACATACGATTTTTTAGTAAGTGATTTAAGGGTATGTTTAAAATTTGAAATACCCATCAATTCGAAAGGAAACAAAATGTGCCAATAGAATCGCGATCTTGTATATATACTGTATACAAACGACCATTATATGTAGTGGAAATAGTTTATGCGTCAAAAAATTAAAAACTGACTTTATCATTTTCATATTTTTAAAATAGTTATACGGATTTGTTTTTAATGATTAATTCAATAAGTGCAAACAATTTTGATGTAGACAAAAGTGTAACTCAAAAACAGCTAGTCCTGGTACATATATGTATTAATCTGTAAGCTAGTGCGATGTTGCTCAAATTTAAACGGCTACATGAAAAACGTTTTTTAGGAATACAAGTACGAGTTTGAAAATTATTTTTATCATCATTCTCAGAATATGATAGACTAAAGTCACTTAAAATTTTAAATAGGTGTCAGATTTAAAATTAACACATAACTTCATTAATTTTTTATCAATGTAATTATATCTTCTACGATGTAATTAAGTCGCTTACGAATTATTCAGGACCTATTTTACCTTTTTGCCTTGTGAGCTTATCCCTGAGGAGCGACTAGCGGAATCAGGTCGGAGAAGGTACTCGCGTTTAATTTTGGTTAAGATAGTAATGATGTACGAATTTTCTCATTTATGGGGATTATAAATTTTTTATTTAAAACGAAATACCATGTTCAATGTTTTTTTACGACGGTTTATCTATAAAAATAATATCTTGAAATTCAAAATTTGGGATAAGAAACTTTATCGTCAGCAAATGTATTATTGTTATTAACAAAATAACAGTTCATAAGTTTAGTTTAATATTTTTTGTGATTTTTTTGTAAAATGTTTGTCTCCGAATTTTGGACCTAGCAGAAAAATATTGATTTTTAAACTATGACCCAGTAACTTCAGTAATATACAAGTAAACAAGTTACAAATTTAAAATACATACTTCGGTTTCTTATCTTGCTAACGAGTAGCACGTTTACTTGAAATTATACATGGTGTTACCCACATGGTTGGATAAACGAAAATGGTGAAAAAATGATATCATTCGGAAACACTTCCAGGAAAATTGGACTTTATAAAGGGAGTTCTTATTGTTTTATTGAATTTTACTAGAATAGATTTTATATACACTAAACATAAAGTTGATAAAATTAGATACGTTCAGCTGTTTTTTCTCCTTGGCACTTGGTGAAACTCCATCTTATAAAATTAATATTAAAGAGCATACTTGCACTGCTTCATTTAATGTTTTGATCTTCTAATTAACGAAATTATCCAACCCGTTTGGCTTTCATAACATCTTCAGGGGTATAATAACCTAATTAACTGAAACAGTGTAAATGTATTAATGTATTAACTTCGATGATGCTTCGGTGAACTTCGGCTTCCACCCGTTCAGTTTCCATGGGAGAATTTTTTTTCCTAGATTCCCTGTAGTTGAACGGGATAAAAAATATCCTATGTCAGCCTTCTGGTTTCAAGCTATCAATTTTCATTTAAATCTTGTGTTATGAATAGTGTAATTAACACGACTTTCTATACAGAATAATCTAGACATATTAAAATGTATTATTACCAAAAAATATTTATTGACTCAATATATGTGTTAAAAACATATTTAACCAACAAAAATATTCAATCATGTATATTGCGACGTGTAAATATTTTAAGATTTTCCAAAAAAAATTTAATAACATGAATTTTAAATATTAAAACTTTTAATATTTATTACAATATTTACTATTTATTGTAAGCAATTTTAAAAATAAATAACATTTATCCCTAGCTACCATATATTACCAGCGTTGCCAAACCTAGCTGTCAACTAGCTGTCCACAAGTGCAAATTATTTGTATAAAGACTTGGAAAAACGCCTCTACTTGTAACTAAGTGAACTAAATTCTAGGTGTGAGCTCTTACTATGAGTTAAAACTTGCTATCGTCTCAGTAAATTATTTAATGAAAAATTAGAATGGCCAACTAAATTTCGTTGTTAAACTTATTTTACGGTATTGGAAGGCAAGCAGGTGGGTTTCCTAATAGTAAGAAATTAAGGTTGCCTAGAGACACCAAATGTAATGATGCGTTGCCAACCTAAGACCGGGATGTTGGACCTCGAGCAAAAGTAAGTTTACTGGCTACCATATCCACCGAACCGGAACACGTTTACGGTAAGCACTGACGTTATGGCGGCAAATAATTAAGGCGGTGGAACCAACCCAGGCAAGTCGCTTCGAAACTCTAAAACCTAATCGGATGTCACAGTGTTAATAACGGTAAGCTTATGCTCGCCTTTTACGAGCTACCTGGCAGGAAGGCAGATATTCTATTCAGTAAAAGGAGCCAGGACCAATACGGGTAAGCTAAAGCTAAAGCTACTGGAAACTGAGAAAACAAATTTCGGACAGAAAGCGCTTGATATTTCTGTATATTAATTACCGAATGTAATATAATATATCAACTCATAGTAAAGACTCAGAAGCGCGATAGATTTTGATACGTACGTTACCTAACGTAATCTGTAGAAATTCTCGGTAAAATTTCAATAGCGCTACAGATTTCGATACGTAAATTACCAAACATAATCTAAAGCAATTGGCAACTCATGGAAAAACATCTGTGGGGTTACCCTTGAATCTCGATTTCATGCAAGTTGGAATCGGATATGTAATTTTAGGTACCATTAAACAAAATATTAGCGAATTATTACCATTTCATTCGTAACTATATCATCGGATTCGTTGGTTTTAACGCCCGACATTAAACAAGGGTGTTATAAGTTTGGCATGTCTGTTCGTTAGTGTGTGCGTGCATGCGTGAGTGCATGTATATGTGCGTTTTCCTGTCTTTGGCATCATAACTTTTGAACGGATGAGCCAATCCCTCTACGGATTTTGTTGTTGTTGACGTGATTGAGATAATTCTTAGCTGAACAGCTCACATGAAGGTTTTTTCTGATTTTGTTGGTTTTTTTGGAACGAAGTTCAGAGAGAGAGAGAAAGAGAGAGAGAGAGAACTTCGTTCCATCCGGGTGTATGAACACAATAATTAATAATCCGGTAGTACTGTGTTCATGAGTGTCTAAAATGACATATTCGATTCCAATTTCCAATTAGAATGAAATCGAGATTCAACAGTAGCACTATTGATCTTATTTCACTTCAGAGCTAGATATGATTTTATTTTACTCGTTAATATTTATGAAGATCTTAAAGATACTTCGTATATTTATGTTTATTGGATTAAGTATAGAGATGGGCAAATATCTTATGATGTTTTTTTTTCTGTCGCAAAAAGAGAATAGATTAGAATGAACTATCATTTTGAATTTTTTTATGATATTGGAAAAAAGACGCCTAAGGTGGTAATGAAGTGTTGCCAACCTAAGGTCGGAATGTTAAGCCTCAAGCAAAAGTAAGTTAACCTGCTACCTTACCCTCTGTACCGGAACATGTCAACGGCAAGCACTAACGTTATGGCGGCAGGAATAGATAAGGCAGTGGTACCAATCCGAGCGAGTGTTGCCAATCCGGACGAGTTGCTGCAAAACTTTACCGTCTAGTCAAATGCCACGGTGTTAGTGACGGTAAGCCTACGCTCGCCTTTTATGAGCTGCCTGGTAGGAAGGCAGATGGTCTATTCTGCAACTAACTATTATGCCTAGACGTCGTCTACGTGTAGCCTTTTAAAAGTAGAATGTCGATTCATTTAAAATTTAAACAAATTATAATTATTTTAGCATTTGCCCTGTGCTTGGGATAAATTTTCTATAAATTTTAAAGAAAGAAAAAATTTCGCCCCAGACAGGATTTGAACCTGTAACCTTTCGTCTCAAGCCGACGAATGCTCTAACCAATTGAGCTACTGAGGATTCAAGTCCCATGGCGAAAATTTTAATTCCTTTCTAACCCGTTAACGCGGGTAGTTATGTCCTATAGATACACAATTCTGAGTACCCACCAAATGAGTTCATCATTACAGATGAAATTCACATTTAAGAATGGCCATAACTTTCGTTTTTCGCAACGTATTTTTATTTTAGCACTTGCCCTGTGCTCAGTAGCTCAATTGGTTAGAGCATTCGTCGGCTTGAGACGAAAGGTTACAGGTTCAAATCCTGTCTGGGGCGAAATTTTTTCTTTCTTTAAAATTTATAGAAAATTATAATTAAATTATTTTTAGGGGGTTTATATAAATTTTAGTTGTAAAGCGGTTTATGATCAAAGTAATTTAAAAATCGGTTCAATAATTGCAACCAGATGTAAATGTTTATCGTATTATGCAAGCAATCATTGTCTACGGTGACTAGCAAGAAATATGTGTTTACTATGATACCTGACTCAGCTGAGCAAAGTTGTATTCAATTTATTATGTTAGTAATCAACTATGAGTGAGTACTAAATCATAGAACTTTCAAGACTGCGACATAAACTGGGACTAGCAGTGATTTGTCTATCTCGGGGAAAACAACTTTGCCGGTGTTTATCTTGTGCAAAGTCACATATTATTTCAAAGCCATTTTGTTGAGCAACGCTTAGCAACGAAAATTATTAACATATAGTTTAAAAAATCGCCTCTGTGGTCTAGCGGTCCGGACTTGACTGCATGAGGTCCTGGGTTCGAATCCCAGGTCGGCCAACAAAAAGAAATAACATCTATAGCGTTTAAAAGATACACCTTTACATCAGAGGATCCGCGCGCTAGCTTACTCTTTAGCCGGTAATAGTACGGTATTAACCCTTCAGTTTTAAGTAGGTGCACTATTTTTAAGCCCCGACATTAAAAGAGGGGTGTGTGTCTATTTGTGGCATGTTAACTAAAGCTTACGTATCAAGATGTTTTTTAACTATGTAGGGGCTATATTTTGTTGTCAAAATTACATACCATCACTGTATCTCCGTCATCAAATCGCATACTATGTGAACTTGTCGAAATGTATAAATAGTGAAATATAATTTGTGTAACTTTTGCTTAGTACTTGATGCGGCTCTATGGTCGCCTCTGTGGTCTAGCGGTCCGGTGACGGACTTGACTTTTAAGGCCCCAGGCTCATGGGCGTCGCCAGGATTATTTTAAGGGAGGAGCATCTCCATCTGTACATACTATTAACCAATATAAAACATCGAAACAAACATGTGTATCAATATACAGATTTACATACGAACACTGACATACATACATACATACTCTCAAAAAGTATTACTCTTCCGCAAGTTCAGTCGGGTAATTTTTTCTATCTACTTTGTTTCCGGACAGGGGGTTGCAGTTGCAACCCTTTGCACCCTGCTGCCGGCGCCCATGCCCAGGGTCGATCCCCGGGTCGGGCAACAAAAAAAAATTACAAAATTTATATTTTCAATTTTCTAATAAAAATAAAGTTGCCGGAGATTGAATATGTGGCCGGTATGTGTGGTTGGGTTGGAGAAAGGCTTGCCACCTATCACGTGGTGGGAATTAGTGTTTTCAACTAGTCCTGGATGCTATGGTTGTGCCTCTGCCTGCCACTTCAGGGGATATGGGCGTGAAGATACTTACTTTTTTCACCAATCTGGTTTGGGACTACCTCATTAACTTTATTACGATTAGTCGGGGCTTAAAGAAAGTTTTTAATTTTATCATTACGACGATAATAATTAATAACTTCATAATACAAAATTTTAATTAACTTGTTCGTCCTACTTATTTTATTGCTGGAATGGGAAGACGGAAATTACATCTGAATGAGCAAAGGTGGAAGTAATGAAAATATAATGCGATGTTCTCACACCCATGTTTTTGTTGAAATTATGGTTTTACGTTTATTTGCGAGAGTCAAGATGGAGGGACCAAGTCTTAGATTTTAATAAGATATGCTTCAAAAAATTCTACCTAAATTCTACTATTTGCTACCTTTGCTCAAAAAATTGGTACCTCGTCATAAACATGTTATTTAATCAAAAAATGTTGGTCCCTCCATCTTGACGTTAAGATGGAGGGACCATTCTGATAGGCTGTTTCTGGAAATATTTACTTGATGTTTTCTACCTAAATTCTACCTTTATAAAAATAATATGACGTTTTTGAAACATAAACAGTTTTAAAAATTTAGACTAAAATAGTTGGTCCCTCCAGCTTGACGACACAATAAATTGCTTTTTCCGGTCACTGTTTAGTTTTTTGTAACTTTTGAGTGGTCAATATTTTCTACCTAATTTCTTCCTTTAAAATATGTATTTTGTTATGAAAAAGAATTATACAGTTTTATTTTATTTCAATAGTCACCGTCAGGTAAAGGAACATGTTTTCGGTACTTTAAAGGAAATTCAATTCGGTACCTACTCTTTTTTTATTTTTTATTTTTTTTATGTTATAGGAAGGCAAACAAGCAGACGGATTTTCTGATGGTAAAAAATTCACGCCGCCTAGTGACACCAAAGGTAGTAATGGTGATCCGGATTCGCAAGCAGACAAATATCACTTATCATCGGGTGACCCACTTTTTCTGTTGCCTCCTCTTATAGAAAAAAAGGTACCCAACGTATTGCAAGCAAAGGAGGTCTGATCACTTTACAATGCTACAAAGTATCGCAACGTGTTTTCAGAAACGTGTTCGGCAGAAATACAACCAGGGCACCCA
>NJDC01015462.1:34440-57069 GCA_002245475.1 Calephelis virginiensis
TCATATATCACGGTGTTAGTGATGGTAAGCCTATGCTCGCCTTTTACGAGCTGCCTGGCAAGGAAGGCAGATGGTCTATTCTGCAAAGAAGCCCGTACTCTGTACAATTTATTGAATACCTACCACAATCACACACAAAAGGATCAGTATATTACCAAGCTGCGCTGAGGAATTAAAATAATATCCACACTTCTCCGATAAGACATTTATTATTATTATCATAATCATTGTCTCCGTAGTTTTGAATTCACTATGGACGGACGTTTCTTACTCTTTCACGAAAAAACTAGCGTGTGGATTTGGATGACATTTGGTGACCGTGAGCTGGAATACCAGATACTTTTTATCGCGGTATAGCAAACGAAGTTGCTGGCATCAGGTAGTGCTATATATATATATATATATATATATATTGCGAAAAACACAATATAATGTTACAACGGGAGCCTAGTATATATCATCTGGTAAAGGAATTGAGATATTGTTATTTAATTACCGGCAAGTTTTGATATTTTTTTTTTTTGGCGATAGGCTTGCCACCTATCACATTGTGGGACTTAGTGTCTTCGGCTAGTCGTGGGTGCCTTGGTTGTACCTCTGCCTACCTCTTCGGGGATATAGGCGTGAAGATACTTTTTTTTTTTTTTTGATATTTTTTCTTTATATTTTTGTTAAACACGATATTCCGTCTTCTTCGGTTTTAACCTAAGTAAACAAGCTAAAATACGATATTCTCTATTTTTTTACAAGATGCTCTCTGAAAGAAGGGGATTATTTACCAAAAAAATAATAAGTGTGACTAAAGCCTTGATTGCTCATTTATCGTTTTGCACGTTTCGATTCTGGTGCACATTTTGTTTTTGGTGCACATTTTGCTTTGTCATCACTTAGAAGATAAAAAGATGAAACTTCCACTATGGAAATAATATTTCCTAGATTTCTTATAAAAAAAATCTACGGCTATGTATTGCTATAACCGTGTGAATTTAATTAAATTTCATGAAAATTACAGAAGTACATTAAAATTGTAAAGACACTAATGTCTACTTATATGAAATAAAGCATACTTATTTAGAAATCAGAAACTGTGTATGTATGTAAAATATTCCGTTTTCACGTCTAAATGGCTGACTTGATGTTTAAACATTTTATCAAAGAACAAACGAGACTTCTATGAAGGACTTAGGCTACTTTTTATTCCAAAATATAACACGTACCGTAAGAATACTAAATAATATCCCCGAAGAGGTAGGCAGAGGTACAACCAAGGTACCCACGACTAGCCGAAGACACTAAGTCCCACAATGTGACAGGTGGCAAGCCTATCGCCAATCGGACACATTTCCAATCCCGACTAACAATTTTTTGTTATGGAATAGCAATACATAGCCTTAGATTTTTTAATAAGAAATCTAGGAAATATTATTTCCATAGTGGAAGTTTCATTTTTTATTAAGTCTCCAAAACTGGCATGTTTATACAATTGCGGAGAAAGCTAAGCTAGTTATTCGGAATCCTGACACTTTCCACTCGATACTCTCTGCTTTCGTAGGGAACAACGTGAAGGTATGTATGATATCTTTAAATTATCATTCAAGTCTAAGTACTTTTGGTCTGAAATTTGGTTTTCTTAGTTACCAGTATCTTTTAAAAAAGTTAATCACCTAAAGGAGAATGCCACAGTTCCATACAAAAAAAAACCAGTTTCAGGCATAATGAGGTGGATTTAAAAAATCAGTGATAATGAGTAATATAATAATAATCATACGAGATCGTGATCCTTACTGCCCGACAATCGAAATTGCCTGTTTTATTATTGTATTTTAATAGTACAAAGATACTAACGTAATAATTAAAGATGTCGATAAGAAGGCACCTTCTGCATAATAGTTTTAATCGCGCGAGTGCTTGCCTATCGGATATAAAGGTACTTACCTTCTTATCAGCACGCCAAGTCCCTTGCGGGCTAGGCAGAGAGTATCGAGTGCCAAAATTAAGAATATAAAGGTGTAAAATCAAAATCAAACCAAAGTGTAGGCATAACATATTTTATTTAAAATTAATGAAAGAGTACACGATCCAACATGGCAGCAGGTTATCTAAAAGTGTCGACATGTATAGCCCAACCTAAAAAATATAAAACACTGACAAAGCTTCTTAATGTTCTTCGGCCATGCAAACATGACCAGTAGTATTGCTTGATTGCGTTGATCTCCAGTCATCACTATTTGTCTCTCTCTAACTGCAGTGCTCGCTCAGTCGCTAGCAAGTAGCAGTGTAGCACTTTTTACCTGCTACGATCTGACCACGCACCTAGCCACTTTCTTTATTTATCTCATATGATTGTTAACTATCCTTTTAATAAAGTAAGAGTTCCTTATTCCTACGGACATGGCGGTCAATGTGATTCGTCAGTTTATGAAAAATATTAAATAAATCGTAATGTTTGGGTTTGCATTTATATTTCAGAAACATCACATTTAACATCATGTTTTTGCAAATAAAAAAAATACCAATTTGCAAATATAAAATGATTATTTATTTAAACCAGTACCTGAATAAAACTTAACAATAAAACAGGCAATTTCGATTGTCTGTCAGTAAGGATCACGATCTTATATGGTTATTCTTATATTACTAATTATTACTGATTTTTTGAGATATAATTCATTATGCCTGCAACTGGTTTTTTTGGCATTCTCCTATAGTTGTATTTGCTCATTTTACAATAAATAATTTAATAAAACGCTAGCAAATTTTAGCTCATAATTAGAGCTCAAGCCTAGAAGCTCAAGTAGAGGCGATCTTTCAAATTTTTCCCGGGTTCGAATCCCGGGTCGGCAACAAAAAGAAAATTGGGTTTTTTTAATTTTCTAATAAAAAATAAATGTTCCTCGGGATTGGAAATGTGCCCGGTTGGCGATAGGCTTGCCACCGTGTGGGACTAATTGCTTTCGGCTAGTCGTGGGTGCCCTGGTTGTGCCTTGTGCACTTAGAGGATGTGGGCGTAAAGATGTTTTTTTTTATATTTAACAAATAAATGACATATGCGAGTTTAGCGTAATAAAATCATGGTCAAAGCCCTTTAACGTCTTATTAATATCTTGTAAATTAGCACTGTTTTCGTAAGGAAATGTGTCAAGAATTGTTTTTAACTCCATGACACGAAAAAAAATGAGATTGTGTGTTATTTTTTTTTAGTTCGAAATCATGATAGAGTTCATATTGAGCAGCTTTAGGCTACATAAACAAAGATTAAAATATTTATTTTATGAAAGATGTATCGTTCTCTAGCCCAGCCGGAGAGCACACAAAAGAAAGAGAGTGGATAGATTTAATCCTTTATTCAAATTAGGTAGGGGGTGAGTCCGGTTACGAAAGAACGTTTCTCCCTGTAGACCGTGTTAGTAGAAGATAGAGAAAAGGTGTTATGGCCGTGTTGGTGACGCTGCCAGGCCACGCCCGAACTCGTACGGCGAAGTACAGCCAGCTGGAAACCTCAGCTCAGGGTAGTTCTGCTGCCGCAACCTATCGTAGAATGTAGGCTAAATGTCAGGTAAAGGGGTTTCATTTTCTCCGAAAGGTGCTTTCAGTCCGAAGGTTGCTTTAAGCCCGAAGGTATTTTCAGCCCGAAGGGTGTTCCTGGAATCATCGTCCAACATAGTGAAAACGGGGGTCCACGCGCTTACTGTACGCCAGGACAGACCAAGGGAAAACGCAGGGCTGTACCCAAATGCTTCACCCTTAAATATGGCTGGCCTTTCACGCAGACCACGTGGTATTAAGCGGCAATTAAGCTTTACTTATAAGACAAGAGGCATGTGGTCCTAAGTATGACTAAGCTAATTTACTAAAACAATAAAAATATACCTGGACAAGTTACACAAATTGAATCTAACCCCCAAAGTAAGCAAATTGTATGCTTGTATTAAGGGTATTAGTCAACGATTCTAAAACATAGAAATACTTAAAAAGATACCAGAATAAATTTAATTTTTAACCCAGACCCGGAAATGCAGACATCTAAATGTTCATCAGACAAATGCCTGCCCGCGTCGGGAATCGAACCCGAGCCTCGCGGTCGGTCTGTATAGTTAGGCGTGTACGCTAGTCTCTAAACCAACGAGGCGGTCAAACACTATTATAATAATCGGAAACAATATTACAGCAATAACGATTTATTGTTTATTCAAGAAAACGTTCAATCTCAAAGTTAAATTATGAAAAAGGATACATTGTTGTAAAAGCAGTAGGCACGTGCCACGTGGAAGTGCAAATAGTCCCAACACTAGCCAAAAGCCAAACCCATAACTAACCACGATGTATATTAACATATATTATACTGTTTATAGTTGTATTCATGTCAATAGATATATAATAGTTATGTACAAGTGCAACTTCATAAAAACGATGAGAAACCCCAAATGTTTCCATCTTAAATAGCTAGCTGTAAATGCAAGGAAAAAAATAACAAAGCAAGAGCTAAAACGAATTCGTTGAAGTAGCGGCTGAAATACACTCCATATTCTTTATAATAAAGAGAGTACTTTAAAACCTCTCGCCCTTTTACACATTAAAGGCAAAAGGCAATTTTATTTTAAAGTGAATAATATGAACGCTTTGAGGAAAATACATCTTAACCTTCGTTACTCTAGCGCCTATCAAATAGTCATTAGCTTTATGAATTTACAAATAATTTTAGTAACGAGTAAGTTATTTTGTTATGAGTAGGACTACTCTTTAATCTCGATTTATGTGAATTGGAAATTGAAATAGGATATGTCATTTTAAGTACCTACTAACTACTGCTACTACTAATAACATTCAGCTCAAATAAATTCAACGAATCCGATAAATTATTTTTTTGTTTATTATGAACCAAATGTTTAATTTCATATCCGATTCCAATTTCCAATATTGCATGAATCGAGATTCAAGAGTAACCTTACTGTTTCGCCGAGTCGTAAAAATAAATGTGTCTGGAGAAATTACATATTTAGTAAGCTAATTAGATACACGTGTTATAATGTTCGCCAACCATATTAATACATAGAAATAGATTACATAAATAGGCATCAGGATATACTTAATAAACACCCAGACCCGGAAAAACAGCCATCTACATTCCATATTATATATTCTTTCATGGAGTCGGATAATGTAATAACTTGTCTTAGACTATTTCTGGGTTATGTATGTATAAAAATCACCTGAATCTGTCAGAAGTAGCCCAGAGTCTTGTTTTTCTCTGTGTCTTTTGACGTTCTTAGCAGACATACTCAATTTAACAAATTACCGTTTTAAAATTACGACTGCTAGGAAACTAAGAAAAACAATATTTAAATTTTTCCCTAACAAATAAATGGGTAAGACAAACTTCGTGCTAACAACTATTACTATTATCCATATCATCTGAAGGGAAATTAAAAAGGAATGTAAATTAATAATGAAATACAATCCTAACACATGCCTACAGCGAATGCAAAAAAAAAACATCAACCCAATATCTTTCATTAAATAAAATGAACAAAAACCTAACAGAGTTTCCGTTCCGCTAGATAAATCCTTAACTGTCGCGGGTGCACGATAATTAACCCAGCAATGCATATTATGTACATCCGCTCCATACGAACCTCTATTAGGATAATGGAATAATGGTGTTAAGCCCAAAGAGTGGGCGTCTGGCGGAAAGCCAGCGAACGAAGCGAATCAGCACTATCTGCGATATCATTTCGTGTCCACCTATTCATACCTGTGATTTACAATTTAGCAGCAGGCAGTCGCTAAGCGTCTGTTAATGGATTGGATTTAGGACCGGATTGCGATTGGAACCTGGTAATGAAGTCTTGGTAAGCGCTATTATCTTGATGTTTTATCGAGATAAATCGCGTTCCACAAATTTAAGCTATTTAGCGCTTAAATAGGAATCCTGTAATAAAAAGTAGCTTAAATCCATTCTTGGTTAAAAACGAAAGAGCACAGCTCTGTTGTCAAACTTAGCAAAGGTCGAAACACGATTGATAGCTACGTGTGAAATCGTTATATTAATACGTGAACCAAAAACTTTGGACCCCTTTTTACGAAAATCGCGCGGACTGAGGTTTATGAATTTAGGCACACTTCTAGTTTATGTGTAGGAGAAGTGCAGTATATTTTTAATAATAATAAAGTGGATTACATAAAAATAAAACATCATAATCGCCTCTGTGGTCTAGCGGTCAGGATGTTTCGAATCCCGGGTCGGCCAACAAAAAGAAAATTGGATTATACCAATTTTCTAATAAAAAAATGTTGGTCGGGATTGGAAATGTGCCCGGTTGGCCATAGGCTTGCCACCTATCACATTGTGGGACTAAGTGTCTTCGGCTAGTCATGGGTGCCTTGGTTGTACCTCTGCCTACATCTTCGTTGATATGTGCGTGAAGATACTAATAAAACATTACACATACTACCATGCATTTGACAAACAGAAAGAAATATATTGACAACAATAAAAGATCACACATGGCGTAAAGTTAAACTATATTCGTAAAGTTTGGAAATAAAATAGTTAGTTTTGATAAATGAAGATGGCGTTCTTATCAAAAATAATTTATATTCAAAACCATATAATTAAAATTTCTTACGGTCGAATTTCAACCAATGGCCGACCACTAGTAGTATTGAAATGCACATCTAACCGCCATATTTTGATAAAACCTATATATATATGTTTTAACGAAAGTGTTATGTGTTATACGAAAGTAAATAGTTCTACGTACCTGAGGAAACTTAGGTCGATATTCCATCATAAAATCTGTCGGATTTTATCCCAGGGTTGTGTCAAGAGTCTCAGAAACCGGCATGTTTTTATGAATAGAGTAGTTAATATTAAAGAAGTTACAGGCTCTGTAAGGATCGCGTTATTTGGCACACAGCACTCTGCTTATTACAGCAGTTAGGAACTTGGTGAGAAGATATGTATTTATTTTTTTCTAAGGCAAAGAAAATCTTATTTATAGAAATCTATAAAAAGAAACACCTATCAATTCGCATCTGCATCAAAAACCCACATAGTAGCCAACCTCTCCAACTAGTTTACTAGACAAATTCTATGAGCAAATCTTTCATAGATAAAACAAGATATAACGTTGCATTAAAATTATGTTACCGTATATCAGATTAAATTATATGTCCCATTATTATAAAATAACCGCAGTTAATGTACGTGTGGTCATATTCCACAGAGCTTAAACTAAATAACGGCAATATTATTTATCTATGGTTTCTAATGTAATACAGTGGAGATAACTACAGATAACCGTTAATAGAACGTGGAAATAATTAAAAATAACCTGATTACAGAATATATAATAATAGTAATATGATGGCTTATCAAATAACATATCTTGACTGACTGATCTATCACCGCCGAGCAAAAACTGTAAGAGTTACAGCCATAAAATTTGGTGGTTAGGTTTTTTTTTATTGAATAGACACCCATTAAGGACGAAATTTTGAAAACTCTACCGCTAAAGGCGTAAATTGGGGGTGAACATTTGTATAGAAGATCGTCATTTTTAAGTTAAAAACAGGAAACTTTATTTTTGGACTGCTTATTAAAAATTTGTAGATACGTATTTAAGCGTTTCTGGAAATTCTATCCATAAGGGGGTGAAATAGGGGTAGAAAGTTGGTATGAAAGCCCTTATGAATGTGCTATAATTATTAATTATATTAACTGCAACGCCAGCAAAGACGCGAGTAACAGCTAGTTTATACATACAACAAAACAGTAATGAAATCAATGTGTACTATTTAAAAGAAACAACTATTTCTATGGTACAAAATCCAAAATGAGAGTTATTAAATTTTATCGGTATGTGTGTTCAATTTTAAACTTTTAAACATTTTTTCTTAAAATGACACAAAACATTTTATGTAACATACATAACGCAAAATCAAAAGGATTTCTTCCTTTTTTCTACGGGAAAATCTTTCGTTACGAAACTAAAAGGCGCTTCAACGCGTGCACGAAATCAGGAGCAACAACTAGCAAGTAACATGTTTTACATCCGTACTATAGTAATAATACAAATACGAAGTGTGTTTGTTTGTACTTTTTATCATTAGCTATCCTAAAAAAAATAATCAGTATCTTCACGCCCATATCCCCGAAGAGGTAGGCAGAGGCACAACCAGGGTACCCACGACTAGCCGAAGATACTAAGTTCCACAATGTGATAGGTGACAAGCCTATCGCCAACCGGGCACATATCCTATCCCGAGCAACATTTTTTTTATTAGAAAATTGAAAAAGCCTAATTTTCTTTTGTTGCCCGACCCGGGATTCGAACCCGGGACCTCATGCAGTCAAGTTCAACAACTGAACCGCTAGACCACAGCGGCGATCAAAAATCAAAAAAATAATCAAACCGCGACGTTTTATGTAATACGATTGTTGGAGTCGATTTTTGCAGTTTTGAAGCGAATGCTAATTGCTTATTTATCTCGATATGTAAACGGGTTCCCGGAGAAGAAATTGTATAATAATAATACATAGATATAGCCGCGGGCAAAATCTATTATATATAACCCCCTCTGTAGTCTAGCGGTCCGGCGTCGGACTTGACTTCTTGAGTCCGGGTTCAATACCCGGGTCGGGCAACAAAATGTACATGTTCAATTTTCTAATAATAAATAAAGTTTTCCGGTATTGAATATGTGCGCAGTTGGCGATACACTTGCAACTTATTATATATATATATGATATTTTCCATCGTCGGCGCTTGGTAAAACTTCCAAATATTCATATTTTCAAAGAAAGCAACACTTGTACTGTTCTACTTATCACTTATAATTTATTACTTTGTAATTAGTATTATTACTTATTACGTTGTGGGACTGAGTGTCTTTAGCCAGTCTTGGGTGCCTTGGTTGTGCCTCAGCCTACTCTTCCGGGGATACAGGCGTGAAGATATTGTAATAAACATGTTTTCAGTAAGTTTATGATACAAGCTTATACATTTTTGTCAAAAAATAACATGGAGAAAAATTTAAATTTGACTTTATTTTACATTTTGCAAAAAATATGACCAGTTAAATAAGCGAACTTTCTAGAGAAAACATTCAAATGCATTCTCTGCAATATTACAATCACAATTTACATTTTTAGAATCCTTTTAAAGAGCTCCTTTCATGTAGCCTCCATGTTGCAGTATTATAAATAATTTTAAAATCTCTCCGGCAATGTTAAATATCATCAGACATGTTTATTAGTTACGTGATTTATGAACCCTACGTCACATTTAAGACTAATATGACATTATCGAGACACTCAGAGACTTCTATGAACATTTAATTTAATATTAAACCCCAATCTGGAACAGAAAATGTCGTCTTAATGAATGATTAAAAGACAGTCTACATTTCTGAGTAAAGACGTAAGTTGAAAATAAAAATTGTACACCGTCACATCTGAGATTTATAACCAATTAAAAAAAAGTTAGATGTTCGATTATTTTTTTATGCTTATAGATTTCTCCGTTAAACAATCTTACAAAATATTTTTCGTATGCAAGAGAATATTTCCAAAGTGTTCCCATTGCCACCAAGTCTAGATTAGATAATAAGATCCCAAGGGAACCAAAATCCGTAGTAGTTTTGCAAATGATACCGAGTTTTTGCAATTTCACCACGTTTATTTTTTTATGATAATGAAAGGCAAACAAGCAGACTTTGTTTTATTATCATTTATTGTTTTATTTTCAACAATCTATTTACCCTCGACTTTTTTAGAGTAGAATAACTCTATCAACCTTCAGTTTTTTCCCGTGTTGGTCCGGGATCCTTTGCAGAATAGACCATCTGCCCTCCTGCCAGGCAGCTTGTAAAAGGCGAGCATAGGCTTACCGTCACTAAGACCGTGACATCTGACTGGGTGGTAGAGGCGTAGAATATACAGGCGTAGTCTATAGACACCACAGACATTAAAGGTGCGTTAGTATTCTGTGCCAATTGTGTAAAACCCCATATGTAAGTTTATTCAATGACAAATTAAACCCTCATCTCTTACAAACTAGCAGGCAAGGAGGCAAGTAAACCCAATACCTCATTGCCTTCAATCCAAATGATTATTTTTATTAGGCTTAACGTCACTGACACCGTGACATCCTACTAGGTGGTAGAGTTTTTTAGCGACTCACCCGGATTAGTACGACCGCCTTACCTATTCCTGCCGCCATAACGTCCTGACGTGTTTCGGTTTGGAGGGTAAGGTAGCCGGTAAACTTACTTTTGCTCGAACATAACATCCAGGCCTCAGGTTGGCAACGCACCATTACCACTTTTGGTGTCTCTAGGCGGCTAGAATTTCATACCATTTAGAAATCATTCTGCTTGTTTGCCTTCCAATATCATAAAAAAAGTAATTTTGAGGCAAGCTCAAGTATTTAACTACAAACATATGTTTTATGGAAGAATTCAGCAATCAAGTGCCCGGATCTTTGATGGTAAGTAACAACCGTGGCCTGCAAACACTAAAGATTTTACAAATGTGTCGCTATTCTCTGATCCTGTCACAATGATAGCGATATAGAAAATCTGTGGCGTAACGCTCGCTGTCCGCAATAACTGTAAGATCCGAGAAAGAGTGGAACTTAGAAAAAGTGCTGGTATTATACGAGTAAGTCATGCTTCGTTAGTTTGTTTATATGGAAAGAATGACAAACGAAAGTTTGAAAAGCAGATATACAATGCAAATGTGGAAGGATGTAGGTACCAGGGGAGACTTTGGTTCACATTACATGATTAAATCACGTGGGTGTTATCCGAAGGTGGTGTCAACAATCTATATAACCGGCGTATTTGTATGGAAAGGGTATTGTATGTGAAGGAAGCTAGATACGTCTGCCAGGATCGCGAGATTTAACTCTCGATACTCTCTGCTTCCGTCATAAGGGACTTGGCCTGAAGATATGTATGTGTATAAAGAAAATTGAAAAAACACAATTTGCTTTTTGCGGGGAATCAACCCGACAGCTCAAAGATTCAAGTCCTACACCGGACCACTAGACCACAGAGGTGACTTATACTTATTATTTCCAAACTATGCGAGTACATATGGGAGTATCCGAATAGACCTAGCTTGACATTCCCATATGGAATTTCTCGGGCGTTAAGAATATCCAACTTTGTTCTTATGACACGAAATCTGCTTGTTTTTATGACACGAAACTAGGCAGATTGACTACCTCGCAAGGATTTTGGCGTGAATATATATAACTACGAGCATGTAGGTATTAACAAATTAAAATAACAATAATATAAGTTACTGATAAAAAAAAACTTCATGCCCTTATCCCGAGAGGGGTAGGCAGAGGTACAAACAGAACAAGACAAGAGACAGAGTACAACATCAACGATTAGCCGTAGATAGTTAGTTTCAGTGATAGGTGACAAACCGAGCACTTATCCAATTCCGGGCAATTTTTTTGAGTTGCCCCACCCTGCAATCGAACCCGGGACCTCATGCAGTAAACGCCACTACCGGACCACTATACCATAGAGTCGATGATATATTTATATATAAATATATAATATACATATAGACAAAATATAAACATTATGTGTATTCCTAAAAGCATATCGTAATTTCGTATTTTATGAAAATATGAGTATTACTCAAACAAGTAACGCACCATTAAGCTTCGCTTACTGAGAATAAAAAACATTTCCATCGACAAGAGAAAGGAGTCAAGCATCCTTGTTGGCGTTATAATGTGTAAAGCCTTTTTCACACTGTGTTTTACGTCGTTAATATTTATCGTCACCATTCTCTATTAGGGGAGTTTCGAATATTTCATATTTTTATATTTTTTTCGAAAATAATTCTGTATTTGTTAAAATTGTGTTTAAGAATTAATATTCTACTGACTTTCAAACAAGGATGGATGTCATTCAACTGGATGTTTTCTATTATATTAGTTAAGCATCATCCAGACGGTTGTAATCACGCCCCAATCACGCCTTCCACAAAGGTGACCTTGTGACTTTATTTGAAACAAATCAAAATTTGAAATGAAATGAAATGAAAATTATTTATTTGCGGAATATGTGTGTTAAAAAGTTGTTATAAAGATATTTAAGAATACAACATATTCTACCACATTGTGGTGTGCAAATATTTAGTTAATTTTAAGAAGTTACATATTTCTATAACAATGTAATGTACATTGTTATTATATTAAATCACAGCCCTTATTTACGTTTTAATAAACATTTTATTTATTTATGAACAAAGTTTCATAATTTATTATAAATTAATTTAAAGGTAGATTAATTTTTAGTCCTATCTACCGTACACTACCACCGTTTCCAAATCTAGCCAGTCCGGAGAAGAAACGGCGAAACAAACTCCCGGCAACAATGATTTTATTACTTAAATTAGGCTTAAATTTATTAAAAATAAATATATATATTTTATTTACGCTTGTCAGCGAGAAAATCTTTAACACTATAATATGTCTTCTCTAATAGCAAATCAAATACCTTCTTTCGAAATCTTTTTACTGGAAGTGATTTCAGACTATCAGGAATTTGGTTATATATACGAAAATGGACATGCAATATACATTATTTTTATAAATATAAAGTTTTTGATTAGGCACATGTAGTTTCTTACTATTTCTGAAGTGTGTTATTCTTAATATTTCAGCATTTGTTTCAAACAAATAATGATGTTTATTTACAAATACACATACAGCCAAGATATATAAGCATGGTAAAGGTAAAATTTTGAGCGACTTAAACAATGTACCTAATTAACTCCACATATCGCTCGTATACACTTCTTTTGTACTCTAAATATTCTAATTAAGTCTACAGAATTTCCCCAAATGGGGATCCCATATTGCAAAATGGAAGAAACATATCCATGACTAGCTGCTACCTGCGGCTTCGCCAGCGTTTTCACAGAAACCCGGTGTGCGATCGGGATTAAAAGTAGCCTATATGTTAATCCAGGTCACAATCTATCTGTCTTTCAAATTTCAGACAAATCCGTTCAGCCATTCGAGCGTGAAAGAGTAACAAACATCCATACATCCATACTTACAAACTTTCGCATTTATAATATTAATAGGATAAGCTAAGAGAGATGCGTTCAGACCTGCTACTTCTCTTATTCTTCTTAATACATATACAAACCTATCAATTTTATTACAAAGTGAATCAATATGTGATTTCCAATTGTAAAATTTATCGATTTTTATACCTAGGAAGTTAGTAAAATCTACGTTATCTGTAATAGTATTATTGAAAATAACATCTACTTTCTTAGTTTCTCTATAATAAGTTTGAAATTCGACTAATTTTGTTTCCGTTAGATTTAATTTAAGATTATTCTCATTTAACCAATCTTCGTTTAAAGTTTTAGTTGTTTCTGTGACTAGATCATTTTTGTTTTCGCACTTGATGAGAAGAGTTGTATCATCAGTAAATAAGTTTAAATAAGTAAATAAGTTGGAAAGTTTTTCATACATTATTTTTTCAAAAATCTTAGAAATGACTGGAATTAACGTTATAGGTCGATAATTGTTCATGTCACATGTATCACCTTTTTAAATAATGGCTTGATAATTGACTGCTTTAAACGCTCTGGGTATTTCCCTTCCAAAAATGATAAATTAATGATATGACATAGAGGTTTTGATATTACACTAGCAACACTTTTTAATATTGTTGTGCTTAAATTGTCAAAACCAGTTGCTCTAGTGTTTTTTAAACTATGAGTTACCTTAATAATATCATGTTCATCTACTGGTGTCAAAAACATAGTTTTATTATGATTGAACAAACTATTCAATTTTATGTTACTAGTAGAGCTAGTCTGGTTTTTATTACAAGATTTGGTCTGGTTTATAAAGAACTCATTAAAATAGTTACAAATTGCTTGAGAATCAGTACAGACTAAGTTATTATTATTTTTTTTTCAATTTCTTCTTTGAGCATTTTATTTTGAAAAGAACTCCTTATTAAATCCCATGATGCTTTGCATTTATTAGAAGACTGTTTAATATATTTTAATGATGCCTGTTTTTGAGACTCTATTATACATTTGGATAGTACTTTCTTATAACGCATGTAATTAATTTTATTACTCTTTTTGTTAGTATGAGAAAATCGATAATATAAATATAACTGACGTTTTACTTTGCAACATTTTAAAATACCTTTAGATAGCCATTTATTTTTTATTGGCTTATTTGAAACTTTAATTTGAATTCATAAAATAATATCAAAATATCATGGAATTTATTAAATGCTTTTTCACAGTCATCACAAGCAAGAATTTCACTAAAAGTTAAAATATTTTTTATAAACTTTCTAATATTTTCCTGACCAAAAAGACGCCTTGTTTCAAACCAGAAGCTACGTTTCGGTTTATGATGTGTGACTGGTATAATATCTACTTGTATACTTTGTGCAGTTTAATGGTCAGATAAACCAATAACATGAGTGTCAGAAAAAACATTATCCAAATAACTAGCAATTACATCTAGACATGCATGTTTTCTAGTAAGTTATAAAATATGGACACACACATTATTATTATTTAAAATGCTTGTTAAACTTATGTTAGCAGTTGTAGATTGCAAAAGATCTATATTCCAATCTCCACATAGAACAATTTTCTTTCTAGAATTTTTTATTATATTTTTAATAATAATTCTAATTTGTCAAGAAATATCTCAATATTTGAATTAGGTGTACGATATATACATAGTACTATTAAATTATAGCTTATCTCAACTGCACAGCATTCAAAGGAAAACGGTATGTGTATTTGTAAATCAAGAGGTTTATAAAGAAGATCTTTACTCCTTTGGATAACATCTGCATTCCCTACGGTAGCAAATCAATGTTTAAATCCATGTGGAACCTCTATTACTTCATTTTTTTAATGCATGATATTCTACAGGTCACTTTTTTATAACTGACTTCAAAAAAAGAATAGGCTATATGTTGGACTGCTACAATTTTTGTTATATGTATAAGTTACTACGCTTTCATAATTGTTTAAAAGCAAGCACTTTTAAATCGACCGTTTGATCAGTTTTTTTTTTTTATAAATAAAATTGAAAATATAAACATCAGGAAGTCATCTGATGGTCCGCTATTTATTTATATATCTTTATTTTACACCAAACAAAATTAGTTTGTATAAAAGGCGAATTTAATACCTAAACTGAACATTTTTCCAACATTGACCACACGCAAAAGTTTGTCAGGCATAGCTTTTGAATATGGAGATAGGCTAGGAACTGATAAAGGCTAATTTAATTTTAATATATAATCAAATTCCTGTGGGAGAGTTACTTTACTTTAATACGCGGTCGTAGCCGAAGGTAACATTTAGTTTATTCCAAAGTGTGAATGAATATCGCATAATTTAAATTGGTTTCAGTAACAATTTCCACTTTGGTCAGCTTTGTATTCGCGAACGATTTGAGCATACTTCAACTGAGAACCAAAACGTATGTGTATTGGAAACATAATTAACAATGATACTTCGAACAATCATGTGAAAGTGGTTGATTTATACGGTCAGTTAATTATGTGATATTTGTTATCGAAAATCAAAATGATAACAGTTTTTCACTTAAAAAACATTAAGGAGCAATGTTTTGTTTATTTCGAATCTGATTTTTAATTCTCGACGAAAACATACGGGTATTATTAGTTGACGCAACTGTATTCAAACGTGTGTGCATTTGTTTGTTTGTAACATCATAACTCCTAAACGAATGAACCGATTTCGACACAAGTTTTTTTGAAAAGTTTTTTCTGAAAAGTGGTCAATTAGATTCTTAGCTACGTCATGGATAAGTTTTGTTTAAGATTATTAAAACCAATTTCTTAATTAATCGTCTGAAATATATAAATAAAAGCCTATTTATTTTGTAAAAAGGTCTCTAAAATATTTTTTGTTAATATAACATGTACAAATCAAACAAAAGAAAATTGGAGTTTTAAAATATGTGAACTAATACAAAACAAGTTTTACTGTAATTAAAAGTTTTTGTATATTTCTTATTTTTTAGTTTTTATAAGTATTTCTAATTAGAATACAGTTGTTTGAACTTCATTTAAGTTACCAACGTTACCGTGTAATCGAACATTAAAGAATCAATTTAGAAATTTGTTTTTTTGAAAAGTATGTCATATTTTATGGAATTAGTCATTTTGCGAAATTCTGTTATTGCAGATGTAGAATAAGCCTTTATTTTGTTAAAAAAAAGTAAAAAAAAACAATTGTCTTGTACTGCTTCATTTGCACGCTGCGATAGATTTCCTGAGGATGCCTCGGGATCAAGAAAAAACGTTTCCCTATTGCGAGTTAGTGTACTTTGTGGTAAGTTATTCGGCAAATTTGTCCAAGGACGTGACAAGTTAGACTGTCTATCGAACTCGAACTTGTTTTGAGATCTGTAGGGTTACTGTTATAACTTAATTTCATGTAAATTGGAAATCGGAATCGGATTTGTCATTTTAGGTTCACTTGAATACAGTACTAGCGGATTATTAACATTTACTATCCCGATAAAATATTTTATTATTTATTACTAACTAAATGCTGATAATTCGCCATTATTTTATTTAATAATACCTGAAATGAAATAAAATAAGATACCAATTTCCAATATTGCATGTATCGTTCCTCAGTAACCCTACTGTTCGCAGTGGTGAATGGTGGAAATGTTCGTCGGGCTTGTCACATTTAGTGACGTAAGATTTTCTGCCAAGAGTTCCGCTGAATTAGCAAAATATAGCATATTTCATTATATTAAAAGCAGAGAAATAGAAACTAGAACGCTTAGGAAAGTTCTATGTCTGACAAGTCCTAAGACTGATACATGTGATTTTTTTTATCCCCTTTGGTAAAAGATGTATATTATAAGTCTTATGTGTCTGTGTGTATGTTTGCATAAGCATGTGTGTCAATCTAAAAATTTAATAATTCGCAATTAGGATATTATTCTTGTAGTCAAAATGTGTATAAATAAATAATCGGAATGAATGTGAAAAATGTTAAAAATCATGTTTGAAATGGTCAAATACATGTTTAAATACATGTATAATTTTTAATTTAGGAATTGCATTCATAAAGTTAATCTTGAGGTAAAAACATGTACAAATATTATGAATGGATGGCTCTTTTTCTGTAAATAAATGGTCAAGTGATATGGCTACGTTATGCTACGACGGCTACGCCATGTTACGAGTTAGTATACTTGCCATTTGCTACGAATTAAAATATAAACAGATATGACTGTACATACGTAGATATGTATATAAAATAATTGTAAAAGATTTTTTAGTAGAAGTGCTACTAAACTATTTAGTTTATTATCGATCATACATGTAAGTGCCGTTTTGGCAGCGGATTCGCGCATTTTAAGTTTTGTAAATATGAAAAAAAAATCTTTCTTAAGAATGTAAAATATTAGATTTGCGATCCCATTATGCGGGTTACATTTTTTTTTTATGTGAGAGGTCAGCGAACAAGGACATGGTTCTTTTGATGGTAAAAGATAAACGTGGAATATACACCATAGATGTTGCAGGTGGATCGCTGTCCTGTGGCCGAAATGTCAGGCAAATAATAAAGAATGCAGTTGATGATTCTTTTTTTAAATAGGCCTCGATATTGAGACAGTCCCACATAAATGGTATTAAGATTTGACTTAGACGACGTGTTTATAAACTTAAGTCAGTTTTTGCAGGTTAACTGCGCTTTAATTTTGTAATAATAAATTTATAATAAAATAATTATTACAAAAATCAACCGTCTTGCTACAAAAAAATGTAAACACTTCTTGGACACTAAAATCTAAATTTGGATTATCAACCAATAACACGCTGCTACGTCATCCACGTGTAACATTTTATTTGTAAATTTAAACTGTGTTTAGTTAAACACGAGACAATTTTTTTGTGGTAAGGTAGTAAATGTCTTTTCCAAATGCGTTATGAACGAGTCTTTACAGTAACAAATTCTAAGTGAACTTTGCAATACACTTACGAAGAAGGCTAAGTTAGTATTTGACCTCGTAGCTTCACCAAATAACGCGACGTGTGGCAGCAAGCTCCCTTTCCCCCAAAGTTTGTTCCTAGCTTTAAAGTTAATTAAGTCTTACCACGTTCTCCATACTGTTTACGATATGTGACGTCGGGACTGGTGGAATTGCCAATTTCACGATCTTTGCTTTTGTTTCATGATAATTGCCTCTTTAGTTAAACAATTACTATTTATGGTGTAAAAAGGCAACGAAATAGACAGGTTTTGCCTCGTATTGCTCGTCAATCGCTGAGTAGAAGAGACCATCTGCCATTTTGAAAGACAGCTCGTAAAAAGCAAGCGCTGGGTACGCCTCCTACGAGCTGCCTTTTTCAATATTTCTTCTAACTCAACAATTAGCTTTTTATAAAAAATAATATTATATTTAGAACATCTTTACGTTTTTTGAATAGTAATTACTATTCCAAATTAAGACTTTTTTTTATTAACAAAGATATCGTACAAGCAGACGACTGTTGTGATTCCTTGTAATCTTATAACCGCGTTATTTGGTTATATACGCAAATCTAGCACTAATTTTGTATTCTTAAATACCCCTAGCGAAATGTTATCAAAAAAGGAGGAGGTAACGGGTGATATCATTTCCTATCGAGCTGTTGCAGTATACCATCTGAATATCACGAGGTTTTTCACTGCTGTTTCCATATGTAAAGGCGCTTTGTAATTCTGTGTAAAAAGAACAAGCGTAGCCGAAAATCGTCTCATACAAAAATTCTGCAGCAAAAATGGGACACTAACTATTTGGAAACTGTGCCAATGGAACTGAAAATTCCAAAAGGAAAAGGAAAACTATTCGCGTAGTTTGAATTGAAAACGAAATGTGCGTCGGTATTTTCGAAATCTTTCCGATTCAATTTTTAGATTCGGTAACCGTCAAACATTTTATACGTTTATATTTCATTAAATAAATACGAAATAAATTGTTATTTATTACCATAAATTTCAAAAATTCCATTAAACCAAACTGTCACTAAAAGTTTGCTTGTTTGATATAATCTCTAAAACGTCTGTGCCGCTATCCTTACCAAATTGTAATTATCATTTTTGTCCAAAAAAGACATGTAATTATTTCTGAGATGGGCATTGAGAATTCCAACTAAAAAATTCTGTTTTATTAAGCATAATCACATAAATATTAAATTGTATACATATTTGATTTCTACGTATAGAACAGTATAAATAATTTGCTGTACTTTTGCACAAAACTTCCTACTTTTACTTAAATGTAAAATCTGAATGACTAAAATAGTAAACCGAACCTACATCGACCTACACGTAGCTGACAATAGAATGAAATATGTTTTATAATAGATTTAGTACACTAGAAGTCATATCAAAAATGGGTGGCCTTGAGAGAATTATTGTTAAATTATAATTATTTTCTATTATTCAATTCCGTGAAAAAAGCTGGCAGTGACATATCTGTTTATACCTGGAAACCTAGATAAATAACAGGCAACCCAACTTCTGCATATTATATTGTACGTATTATACTTGAAGTCGATACAAAATTTTCTTATTATCTTAATGTTGCAACATTTAAATAAATAAAAAAGTGTTCTGTCCGGGATTTTTAAAGGCAACCCATTTTGAATAAATTTACTGATGTACCTACTAAGTTTACTATAAAATAGCTTTTACCCGAATATCAGCTAGGTGTAGGTCAACCTAGGTTCGGATCTTAGACCATTATTCCTGTATATGAATACAGAAAATGTGTCATATACTTTATTTATACTTATTAGATAAAGTTGTTTTGTTATTAAAATTACTAGTTGTAAAGAGTGTTATTTGGTTATAATATTAGAGTGACATCTAATCTATAATATAAAAATGAATAGCTAAATGTGTTGGTAAGCGCATAACTTCCGAACTACTGAACCGATTTGGATAATTCTTTTATTATTGTGTTAGTTATTGTCAGTAGAAGGTTTTTATGAGAAAAACCGGAAAAGTTGCAGGGAAAATGGGAAAAATAATACTTTCTTACCCTTACTGAACGGGTGAAACGAAGTTCGCCGGAACAGTTAGTTTATTATAAATTAGGTACATCAGTACGAGGGCCGTTCAATAAATTTTTAGCCTAAGTAAAAATTAAGAAAATTTTGAGAAAGTAAAGTTTTATTTTTCAACATAGTCTCCTTTCAATTCAATACGCTTGGACTAGGGATGCTCCAACTTTTTTTAACCCGTCAAAAAAATACGATCTCCCGAGCCAAATCTGGAGAATACGGTGGATGGGGCAGCAATTCGTAGCACAATTCGATCAATTTGGCCATGACAACGGCGGAGGTGTGAGCCGGCGTGTTGTCGTGGTGGAACAGCACTTTTTTTTGTCAAATGGGGCCGTTTTTTTTTCAATTCGGCGTCGAATCTGCCCAATAAGTCAGAATAGTAGATCCCCGTGATTGTTTTACCCTTCTGGAGGTAATCGATCTTGTGAGTGGACTTTGTGAGTGGATCTTTGGGACTCACACCTTGTGAGTCCCAAAAAACACTGGCCATCACCTTTCCTGCCGATTGAACAGTCTTCGCCTTCTTTGGAGCACGTTCGCCGGGTAAAGTCCACTGTTTCTACTATTCTTTGGTCTTTGGTGTGTACCAGTGAACCCATGTTTCATCGACACAAAACGACGCAAAAACTCCGCCGGGTTGCGTTGAAACAGTGCCAAACATGTCGCCGATGTGGTCTCACGGTTGCGCTTGTTGTCTGGTGTGAGCAAACGCGGCACCCATCGCGCCGACAACTTTTTCATACCCAATTCTTCGTGCAGAATATGATGCACTGTCCCATTTGCGATGCCTACAGCCTCAGATATCTCGTGAAACTTCAGTCGCCGGTCTGTCAACACGAGATCGTGGATTTTTTTTGCGTTTTCTTCTGTAGTAGCCGTTTTCGGTGCACCTGGGCGTGGTTCATCAAAAACCGACGTGCGGCCACGAGCAAACTCGTTGAACCCTATTTTTGACGGTCGCCATCGAAGAAGAAGAGTCACCGTACATAGCATCCAAGCGCTCTTTGATTTCGTTGCGCGTTTTCCCTTCCAAAAACAAGAATTTAATCACCGGACGATATTGTTCTTTTTCCATTTTTGCAAAACCGACCGACACGCTCGCTTCCAAAGGCTGTCAAAACAAAACAAATAAAGAGAAAAGACTAAAAACTACTTGATAGACTTCAAAAAGTATTTACTGCACGATAGTAAAACTCTTTTGCAACAACAACGCCATGGGGCGATGAGGCTAATTAATTATTGAAGGCCCCTCGTATATATTCAAACAAAAGGCAACCCGCCTTTAACAAACCTAGGCAGAATATTTTTTATTTTTTTAAAATGGTGTAACATTAAAATAATAAGAAAATTGTGTATCGACTTAAAGTATCCCACAAAAACATTTCATGTTAAATGTTGCCATGACGAGACTATATAGCTCGCACTGTCAAAAAGTAATCAGATCTCGCGTAGTGCCAAGTTTCTAAACCTACATAGCCAGCCCTAAATCGATAAGCCTTAATTTTTTTTATTCGTCATATGGGCTTGAGCTTAAAAATCTATTCAATCTTTTAAACTCTTTCCGTGGGGCCAACTCGCCAGTTAAGTCCACGGTTTGCACTCCCACGAGATTATAGCGGAAAAACTCTGCTACGCACTACGAACTACGCGGTTCGAGCTATGACTGTAGAATTTTCCAGTAAATTGAGTGTAAATTTAGGGCTTATCGATTTAGGGCTGGGCAACTTTCTAACCCTACAGAAACTTGGCTCTACACGAGGTCTGATTACTTTTTGACAGTGCGAGCTATATGGTCTCGTCCTGGCAACATTTAACATGAAATGTTTTTATGGGATTTCATTTCTTTTTGTAGGTTGCTTATGATATATTATATATTTTCTTTTTTTTTTGGATATAATTCTTGTGCATCTGAGATGCCTCTTTCTTTTCCCTTTTACTTGGGGAAAGTTGTTCAGTTTCATCAGTAGAATCACGTCTGTAAGTTTGGCGTGCAATTTTATTTACCCTCTGTATTGGTATAACATTCTAAGCGGATTTAGAGGCTTTAACAACTCCGTCAACATTTTTGGTCTCGTTAGAGTAATAAGAACCAGATAAAAAAAGAATATGTCGCAGAGCTTCGACAAAAGACATAATGGCGTTCCTGCAAATATGCCTTGTTCGAGCCAAACGCCTTCCAAAATTTTATTATCAATTTTACTTCTGCCTTTCGCAGCTAATCTTTTGTAATTAGGCTTTTAAATTCTGTGTTTTATGCTTTGCACCGAATCACATTACATCGATCTGCACCGAATCACATTACATCGATCGTTTAAATAAAATCTCGTGCTATCGGACCTTTTAATCTATCAAATTCCAGGTCAAATACCTACCAGACTCCCTATTTTAGATTCAGACCTTTAACATCGTTATTAACAAACAAATATGGATCCGTAATAAACAGAATTATTTTACGTGTTGTAGTTTTGAGATACAGGCTTGGGGGGGGGGGGG